>JACXGM010017240.1:0-20155 GCA_016801145.1 Umbra pygmaea
TGGGTGTGTACAATCATCATAAAATCTGCAATATATTACATTCACTTGGCATTGGGAAAATCAGTTTTAGGACGTAACTTAACAATGATAAAATTATCCTCAATTTAAATAGTTGGTGAAGTGATAATATTATTTTTATCCATTTGGCTCTTTTTACCTCACTCTACCCTACTGTTACAGTCTGCATTATTTACAAAACATCGTTCCTACTACGGCTAAATGTGGATGCCCACCCCCGAATGCATTTCAAACCGCCCTGTATCTGAACATTTCGACCTAAGATGGACTTGGGCAATGTGCTCATGGTTGAAGTTTGTGGAATCATAGGCTACTGCAATGGAAAAATGCATTTACTGATATGAACGATGTATGATGTATTATTTGTTTGATAATTACTTAATTATTAGCATCTGTTCCCAGTCAGTTGCTAGACTGCCATCTCACATTCCTACAGTACGTTGCATGTCAATACGGAACTGCACGTCCAACACACCGTAACGTATTTTGCAATCTCAACGTCCTCTGACAGTATGTTTAGCAATAGTGGGCATGTTTAAACTATAGTATCAGCCTACCCGCAAAGTGAAGTAGCTACACGTCAAAGGAATCTATAGATATTCGAAAGGCACTGTCATGGAAGAAGGGCCTGTACCCCGCAAAAGAAGAGCCACATCCGATGCAATTGGAGTTACTTTGAATCAATTGAATGGGAGGCCAGTCATCATTGAAAATGTCAGCCGAAAATTTGTAACAAAACAAAATGTGAACGATTTGCCTTCTAAAACGGCAAAGGAAAAGAAGAAACGAAGAAATGTGCCAAGTGGGGAACTGAGGTAAATCATAATTTAAAAAAATCGCAGTCTTTCAGTGAGGGGAATTCATGTCCGGAGAAAAGTGAAGACTTTAATTGTGTAGGCTATTGCACACAATTGTATTCCTACGTTTGAATACGCCGTGTACAGTGGCGTTTAATTACTGAGTGTATATTTATGCATTCATTTAGGTTTAATGTTCGTCAATATTACTGTGTTATATAGGTGTATTAGGTACAATATTTCATTTAATGACTGACGACGTATTCGTTGCGGGCTTCCCCATGAAAGGGCACTATAGAGAACTTGTATACTCCACACTTAAACCAAACGTTTTGTGAAATGGAAGATAGTATGAAATAGGGAGACCTACCAACGAATTGACCAATAGCAAATCGCTTGACAAAACCTCCCTTCCCTGATTTGTTCGGCTTGTCTCTGTTGAAGATGAAAAGACACAAGCATTCGGTTTGGCCGAATGAATGCACCCGATTGAAGCTAGATACACGTGTACACGGTTAGGCGGAGTTTTGTTTGACCACGCCCCCTAGTTCTTCCATAAGCGTTTTCAAAAGCCTCAATTATAATTGGTAACATTTGATCTACAAACAACGACTTGCATCATACTTTTAATCTGCCTCTCAAACATGGACAGGAAAGGTATGCAAGCAGTCTAAGATACGTCACTGTTTACCACTTACGTTGCTCACGGTTAGCATTCCTTTTTTGCTAGCAAACATTACTATCCAAACTCATGAAAATTAAAACATGTTGGTGTTAATATAATGATAATAGTGGTAGGCATAATTAACAATGTAGTGTATTTGGCTGACATTAGCCAGCCTTAACTCCCATTATTGCTCCCAGGTCGTTGCTGTAAATAAGAAATTGTTCTTAGTCAACTTACCTGGTTAAATAAAGGTTAAATTAAAAAACTAAATTAAATTAACTGATGTTAGCTAGCATTAGTTGGCTTTCTCTAGCCTTAGATTGTGTTTTATTAAGTAGCTTTGAGTTTAAAAACATCACTTCACTTGCCTGTTTTTCATTAAAGCTCACCTTACTGCTCCACTGTGTTCAGTTCCAGGTGTGCCTCAATGTGGGCGGAGTCAAATGTTAATGCAGTGTGCTGTAGGCTACATGGGTACTTTTTTGCTCATAGGACTTTTAGGTATTGAAAAGTGTTCTCCAGGCAGATCTGCCTCGGAGGCAGAATTCATTTGATTGTTTGATTCAAAACTGAGGGCGGACCTCACATGACATCAGAAATGTGCACATGAGCAGAGTTTTCTCAGTTTTTAATCATATCTAACTGTACACCTAACCCTAACCTTAACCACACTGGAGTGTTAAAATGTAATCCATGTGCTATATTTATATATAAATTGTAAATATAAATCAAAATTAAACTTAATGTGAGGTCTGCCTTCAGTTTTGAATCAACCAATGAAATTACTTCTGCCTCCAAGTCAGATCTGCCTGAATGTGGGCAGAGTAAAACATTTGACTCAGCCCACGTTTGACCCCGCCCACTGTTTTTTGCCCATCTGAAGTTTGACACACACACCGAATACATTTTTATTTTATAATGTAGTACCAGCACATGTGTTGTAATGGCTAACGTTGGGATTAGGAGATGGGAAGGGCACACTGCATAAACTGTTGACTCCGTCCACATTAAGCCATTCTCCACTCGGTCAAGGTTGTTTCCACAAACAATCAGAGAATGGTGTGCCCTTTCTAAATGTTTGTGATTGACAGTGGGGAGAGAGAGATTTATATTGGATTTTATGCCTCAAAAATGTACGGAAAATATAAATGAAACAATTGGTAGAACAACAATACCAGTCAACTTGTAAGTCTGATTTAAACAACTGTTTACATAGAGAAGTATTTTAGTTTAATAGGGGTGTAGAAAACATGCTTATGAAGTTATAAAACCTATTTCTTGATATTTAAAAAATATGATAGATAATTTTTCTCTTCATAATGTTGTTTTGTGTTACACACAAAAGCAATGCCTAAAATTCATAATAGTTATCAAGACGGACCTGTGATTTCCGCAATTTCTGTTGAAATGGGAAAAGAACAAATTAAAAGTTTTCTTTACCTAGAAACAACACAATAATCTGTAGCAGCGTGAGCTACCGTAGTTGCTCTTTTGCTGAGAATCATGACGTATATTCCGTGAGACCGGTCATCAGTTCATGCTAACATTTTGAGACCTGGAATGAAAGCATTTTAAGGTATGATGTTGTATGTTGATTAATACGGCATCCAAGTATATTCAATAGGACCAACCAAGCATATCCAACATGTTTATCGAATTACACTCAATAAAATATAGCCATTGTATGGTTATACGTAAAGTAGGCATTTTAACATGGGAATAAAGGAAGTACCCAACGTTTTGCACCCAACTCGGCGGCGTGGTCAAGTAAACTCCGCCTTGCCATGTGTACTGTATCTATAGCAGGTAACACACATTGGGAACAAATGTATGCCTACTGTCATGCACAATTTTAATTTGTTAATTTACTTAGCATAATTTCTAAATTTAATTAGCCATGCTTCTGTTTATCAAATTCAGCGATAATGTTAAACTGCAGGACATGTGACAGTGCTCAGTATCATACTACCTCACTTTGATCACAGTACTTATAGCTCCTTGGTTAGGACACTGCCCTCTATTAAAACTGCCCAGCATGGGGTGAATTCAGGTGAACTTGTACTATGGAAGAGTGGCATTCATAAAGATGGCTAAATTGTGTTCTTGCTGGCATGGCCAATCTCTCTGTGTACTGCCCTCGCTCTGTGCTGGTGGGTTGCTGCAGAGAAAAACACCTCACAATGTTCTGCTTGGCAGGATGCGATGTGTGAGACTTCAGTCTGCTAATTGCCCCACTTTGAGCAGAAAAAAGGGTGAGGGAAAAAAATACACAATTTGGGGCGGCGATATAGTCATCATGCTAGAGTCAAATGTGAGATTTTAAAGTTAAATTAAACATATTTTCTAAACCTGTCCTCTGACCCACCTGATGTTTAACATAAGTAGTTTTCACCCTGAAATGACACTCCTGATTTAATTAATAATATGCTTGAATTTTAGTTGACTAATTTAATCAGGTGTGCTAGTTAAGGCTTAGCAAAATTTTTTAACTGGAATTCTTGTATAGGTTCACCTGAATATATCCCATGTCCAGTTTTACCTATCAGAATATTTCGTAGAGTTTGCTAAATGGGTGGACACATTTAAACTACCCATGTATCTTCATTTCCCAGTTGCCACAGGCTGCAAGAGTCCTTGTTGAGTTCTGCCAGTGGCTACAGTAACTACAGAGGAGTCCTCAACTGGTGTGTTGTAATGCTGGTACGTTTTTTCAGTGTAGGCCGATATGGTCCTATAATTTCTTCAAACCATGCGCACATCTCAATAGAATTATAAATGTTGGTACATCTATTATTTTATTAAATATTTATACTTTTTTTAAATGAAGGCCTAATATTTTAAAACCCATAATTAAAAATAATGTAAAAAGGTATCATTTACAATAAATCAAAAAGCCTAAATTCATAGAAATCACTGCTCGGCTAGTTAGAATGTATCTCATTAGGAGCAAAACTGGAGAAATATTTTGATGATGTACATGATTACAGAGTGAAAAATGGTCTATTGCTTTATTAGTCGTAGTGTTGTATGTAGCTAGGTGGTCTGTGAGACATCTTATTCTCGATCATATTCAGAATACTGACAGTACACAGGTGCTCAAGTATTAGAAGTCTAATAGCATTTGTCTTTCACAAAAAATTCAGACACTGTATCACCTGCCTGCATGTTGTTGGGTCTATTCAAACAGTGTGTCCCTCACAATGGACAGTATGTTGGATAAAAAGGACAGTCATTCATACACCGTTTACACTTTATTCATGTGAATACCCTTAAAGTATATATTAAAGCTGACAGGCTGCACATTAATTTTTCTTTGTCGTTGTTTAATTTCATGTCCAATGTGCTGCAGTACAGAACCAAAACAAGACTTAAGTTACTTTCTAAATAATTATGGGTGGCACTGAATATTGACAGATTCATATGTTGTTTTACGTAGACATCTACTTGCCAAGACAGGATAGTTGAAATTATACAACTGGCATTGCAGACGTACTGCACACCTTGGCAGAGTAAGAAGGCAGGAAAGGCCCGAAGCCACAGGCATAGCTTTGACATCACGTAGTACTTTCCCCGAGTGATAAGCCTATTTTAGACAGTGTTGTTAACAATGAATAGTTAAAGGCTTGGAACCCAGTTTAAGTCAGATTGCAGATATCTCAGAACATGTTTGGTAAAGTGAGAAATACTGCAGCTTTCAGCCAAACAGCCTCCAGGACTCAAGCATTCCAGTTTATTGTAAACTACTGTAACATCAGTTTAAATCAGTGTTTCCCAAGCTTTAACATTTTACTGGAACACCTGATTACATTTGGTCACCTAATTAGCACGTCTTTGGCTGTATTTCTAAAAATCAAAACTAATTTATCATAGTTCAATTCTGACTGACTGATCTTTAAATAATGAGTTGCATCTCGTCATTCCTCTTGAACACATCTTTTGGTTAACATGAGCCAGGTTAGGTTTGCAAGATACTTTTTATTAAAAAAATTGTGTGTCCACGGAGAGGTTTGGGGAAACTCCTGTCTAAATGCAGATAATGTTGTGGTGGCTGAATATTCCTGGTAGGATACAGAACCGTCTTCATCTGGGGCCAATTAATTCTGCCAAATATATATATTTTTTTGTTTGAATACGTTTTGTCAAACCGGTCCTTTGTGTTTAGTTCTGTTTAAAACAGTGAGGGTCTTACAGTAAATCTAGTATTTGTTTAATATTAAATGTTTGAAGAAACATTGTTTAGTGGAACAAATACACCCATGGTTTAGTGGAACAAATACACCCAAGGTGAAACCTATCTTGTTGGAAATGGCATGTGATTTAGCGGGCTTTGGCAATGTTGATATGTATCTTGAAATTTTTGAGCTGTCTGCTGCTAAACAAATGTTTCCTAACACTCTTCTGAGACAAGCCCAAAATTTCACGTTTTTGGTGTAACTCTTAACTGGCACAACTGAGTCAGTGAAATCTTTCATTTTTTGATGTTTCCTTTAATTATTTCTATGTTGAAACAGTAGCTATTTCATACATTTAGAAGATTGGTTTCTAATGTAATCTAATATACACACTGTAAAAAATATCTGTAGATTTTATGGTGAAAAACTGTCAAACCATGACAGTAAAAGACTAAACTCAAAATAGGTTGAATACAGTTTTGTAACATTGAAACACCAAAAATGTATTTATCAGTCAAAACATATAAATGATTGCATCTCTTCTCTGTTAAACATACATTACTCCACTGTTAAATATACCCTTGCACTGTGTTTATAATGGAAATATGCTGTAAAATATACGTAACAGACAACATTCTATAAGTTTTCCCAGAATGCTTTGCTGCACGTTTAGTTTTTCTGAAAAGTTTGGTTTAATATATTTTGTGCTTTAAGCATTGATCCATTGATCACTTTTGGTGTTATTATTATTTAATAATGAAAATCTTTACTTTTTAAACTAATAAAAACTCTTAAGTCATTATCTTTATTCCAACCATTACTGAGATGTGTGTTCTATTCAATGCAGTTTAGCCGGGGGGGGGGTAAGCCGGTGTGCGGAAGTTGAAGCACCCATGGGGAGATTCTGAGGCTACCTAGGCATCACCTACCGTTGGCATTCCATAGACTCCCGTTCATTTTAGGGGTCACTTTGACAACGAATAAATTTACATCTGAAGCGTTTAAAGTCTCTATTTGTCCATTGTTCATTTCTAAAGAAACATGACAATGTATAATGGACTCCATTACCTTTGTATCTCACATTATGGCCCCGTAGCAGCCATTTTTGTAAAAATAGGCTAACGATTGTGTGATAACCACTTGACTTTCAGTCACACAGTAGGAAAATTACCGTATTGTCCAGGAGAAGCTTGCAGGCAATCGGGGGGACGTGGAGGCATACAGTCAAGGGAGAAGCCCATAGGGAGTCTATGAGTCTAAAACAAAATATTTTAGCAGCGTTTTGATGGATTGGAAATACTTCCTACTCATGCTCTCTGTCTCTGCAAGAGGCAAGATTTGAAATGATTCAGATTTCTCTTGGCACAGCTACAAGAATTACAACTTTCAGACAGATTGCTCACGTCACATCTACGTCATCACGCTCAGTGTGAGGCTGTGCAGTACGCTCAGGCCTCACCATAAAAGTGCTTCTAATTGACTTCACTTGATCTCCGTTGAATTGTATGGCATGGCTTGGTCCATTTTGTATACCGTCATTGAGTTTAGCTAGTCTTGGTCAATTAGTGATTCACCATTGCAGATCTTTTGAATGGAGGTTGTGGGTGATAAAATATTACAATTTTTAAATGTCGTTTTAGTCAGATTCCAATTAGTAGAAAATATGTGGATCTCAATGGATTTCAATTAGATTAATGTTACATAAAAGTTGTATTTTATATTACAGACAGTTAAATTCACAATAAAACACTGTCTTAATTATTGGTAAAATTGTGTATTTTCACTGTAAAATAAACTGTAAAAATTAGTATTTTTACAGTAAAATATAGAATTAAATACATAACTTAATTGTAAAATATAGAAATAATTACATGACTTACATGTAAAATCAACAGTACTAATATCATTTTACTGTAAAAGTGAAAAATGTTCTACCATATTTATTACGGTAAAGTACTGGCAGCCACAGGTGCTGGTTTTTACCATAAAAACAACAGTATTTTTTTTTTTAGGTTTTGGAAAAATCCAGCTTTTATTTATTTATTAGGTTCTGTTTGATTCATTGAACCAAAACAGAATTTAATGTATACAGTACTCTGCAATCTGTATAGACTCCAGAGAACAGCTTAACATTTATTGGAACTAACCATGAAAACATTCACAAAAACACAATCTTGCACTCATTATCATTATTTCACCAAGGATACATGCAGAATATATGACATTTTTGCTGGTGTTTACAATCCTTCTGAAGCATTTTAATCCATCACGGGGCTGATGAAGGTGGTATCCAATAATAATAAATGTAAATTGGTGTCCAATATTGCCTTACGCGTCTGGATGGTAGCCAAATCTGCAATGACACTGCGAGACAATTGATTGCTGCATCACAAAGTTACAAAAAACATCATATCATTTCATTTTCTTACCTATCTCCTGAAATGTAATGACAGTCTCGGTGTAACGTCTCAGTACAATACACAAACTCTAAAAACACTCAAATCAGATGCAAGGATTTCCTCGTGGACTACATCTACTGCCTAATCACCGTTAAGGTCTCAATGCAGGCTTCTTTCAGTATTGCAAAGCCATTATATTGAAAAGCAGCAGCAGATTTCCTACATGAGAAGAGCAGTTGATCTGAGAACATCACTATGTGGCAGCGTGCCCCCAGGCTTCACTAGAAGGCACGTTCATTACACGCTGTTTGAAACCAGGGTGTTTAAAGACCTCTCATTCAAAAAACCTCAGGAGGGTTAAACTGTAAAGCCTACCTACCTCTAGTTTACATTTCTGTTGGTTAAGTTTTAGCAACATTTAGAACTGTGAAAGGAAGGTAAATACATATTTATAATTGATTTTGTATTTTAATTATGTTGCTGCTAAAAGATGCAAGGTGGATTCTCTCAGGATGGTCTGACATTGATTAAATCAGGACTTACTTGTTAATAGACACAACATAGTAAATGTACTGTATATTTCACTGCCTGTTGCTGTGCTATATATTCGTTCCAACTGGGACATGTAATGCATAAGCTACGTAGTTAGCTTATCACTTTGTTAATAACATTGCTTTGTGTTAATTAGGTTTGGCTTTGTAGTCTGTGTGTGAGAGAATGGTAAATCAGCCTGACATTCTCAGTTCACTAAAACCATATGAATCCATGGTATGTCTGATTAACTAGAATGATGTTTGAGTTCAATTATGGTTTTAATAATATACACTGCTCCAAACAATTTAAGGTAACACTCAAATAATAATGTTTATTTTTTATAGCACCTTTCAAGAACCCAAGGTCGCTTCACAAAGTAACACAAACAGTAGACAGACAAAGAGACTGGCAATCTGCTTATTATAACAAATAAACAAGCAAAGCAGATGGAGAGAACCAATAACTAGAAATAATTAACATGAGAAGTGATATAATCTGAAAAAATTAACATTTTGATAAACAAAAGCATGTAACATAAAAAATGAAAAAGTGGAGGGCAGAGAAATATAATGGAAGATGATTATTTACTGAGCACGGTAAGTATGAGTTTTAAGTTGAGATTTTAAGGTCTGTAGGTTAGGGGTGGCACGAAGATCAGAGGGCAGATTATTCCATAGTTTAGGGCCTACAACACTCAAAGCCCTACAAAGAGAGTTTATACCTGGGTACGACAAGCAGATTGTCATTGCTACATAACAGGAACATATTGTTGCACTAACTCAGCGAGGTATTTAGGTTCAGGGCCGTGACAGGCTTTATAAACTATGACTTACAGTTTAAACTGGATGCGATTGACCACAGGAAGCCAGTGAAGTTGATAAAGGATAGGAGTGATATGTGCAAGATGTTTTGTTAAATGTAAGTGCTTGAGCAGCAGAGTTTGAAATCACACATCGAGTCTCGATGAACAAAATATATTAAAGACCAACGTCTTCACTGAATATTGTGTAATGCACTGAAAACAGATAACGTAACAACGGTCAATGGAAACCAAAATCACCAACCGATGGATTCAAACTCACACCGAAAAGCAAAGTAAACAATTGAAATCACAGGCTGTTCCAAGTTCTGTGAAAATGTTTTTGTTTATTTTTTTTTCCCCCATTTTCTCTCCTCCCAATTGTTCTTATCCAATATTTCTCCGCTAACCCTGCTACGTTCACACTAACCCTGCTACGTTCACACTAACCCTGCTACGTTCACACTAACCCTGCTACATTGGCAATTCCACAACACCTCTCTAAAGAAGTGGAATGGTGAAGGGCGCTCACATGGTTCATCCGACTACGTGTCACCAAGCCTGCCGTTTCTTTTCACACTACTCATCCAACGCTGAAGCCTTTACTCAGCTCATGTATGGGATAATTACGCTCACCAATAATTTTTCAGCAATTGAATTAACAAGCACCCAATCTGCACACAGCAGGTTGCTGCAACGTGACAAGTTAGATTATCCAAATTAGGTCCGAGAAAAGTCAGAGAAGCCATAGTCAGGCTTGAACCACTGACTGTCATTGTGTAGTTTGTCCTGCAAACTAGGCCACTACGCCACACGGACACCCCCAGCTTTCGTGAATTTCCTCATGGCAACTCATAATGTGACTCAGTAGTGTGCATGGCCCCCACGTGCCTGTATGCATTCCCGACAACATCTGGGCTTGCTCCTGATGAGATGGCAGATGGTGTCCTGGGGGATCTCCTCCCAGACCTGGATAATAATAATAATAATAACAATAATAATAATAATAATAAGTTGTATTTATATAGTGCCTTTCCAGGGCTCTAGGTTGCTTTACAATAATCAAGCAACAATAATGACAATGGACAATGATAAAAAAACAAAACAATAGATGAGAGATGGAGCAGCAAACAGCAGATTACAATCAGATACAACAAAATGTAACACCACTTAAGGATGGTGACAATTAGAAAATAGGTGAGTTTTGAGCCTAGTTTTAAATTCAGAAATATTTTTAACACAACAGAGTGATCGGGGGATAGACTTGCAATGGATCAGTGCATTAGTAAGCTCCTGGACACTCTGTGGCGCCACTTGGTGGCATCGGAGCAACACAAGGTTAAGTGCCTTGCCCAAGGACAAAATGACATTTGGTACAGTCCTCAGTGCACCTGCATTTGCACCAAAACAGGTGACATTGATTCGCAATTGCTTATGCTTCCTAAATGGACAAATTGATATCCCTGAAGTTTAATTGACTTGGTGTTACAGTATATTGTGATGATTGGGTGTTCCTTTAATTCTTTTGAGCACTGTACTTAGGACAACATGGTACTAGCAATCCCCTGAAACACATACTCAAGGGGGAAGTATACAGTAAATTAGAGAATATATCGAAATAAAAAAATGGAGCAGCTAGTTAGTTGAAATAAATTAATGTCAAATCTCATGTGCCTGCACCTTTGTAATCTACTTCAAACCCAATGAGAATAAAATGTAATTTTGAAAGCTGTTGTTAATCCACTCTGAAACAGAGTAGTTTTCTGAATTCTGTGGAAATCTGTACAAGTTCCCATTGAATGCAGGTAGGTCTTTGTGTCCAATGATGAGATAAAACAATCCAAGATATATAAAAAATGGAGGCAGAGATTTGCAAAGCTGACCAAAAGAAACTCTTTCCAGGATGATTATCTTGACTTCATCTTTTGATTGTCAAGATCTATTCCACAAATAGTACTGTTGTAAAACGATGATGATGATGATAAGCTGCCGTTGGATATATTTTGTGATTAATGTATGCTATGAAGGAACTGGAATATAGGCCTTATTTTCAAGAATGCAATTAATATACAATCCATTTTCTGTTATAGGTGTTGAGCAATTCCCGACTGTTCTTGGAAAACCTTTTAAAGTGAGTACAGTATGAGAAACTTGACATTGAAAAAGCAACAAAGGGACACGTGTGCTTTTATGTCTTTTTCAATGACGTTTGAATGAAAGGCCCAGTTTCACAGAGCGGGAGCTAACGTCAGCCCCAACCCCTCAGACCTTGTGGTGTCCTGAACACTCCTACAGATACCATTTCTCCTGCCTGTCCCCAGATGCCAACTACAGGAGCCGCCTGCATTGTTTAGAAGTGCAGGAGAATTGTAGGAGCGGACGCTGTCATGTATTTAAAGTGATATCAGAACATTGCAGTCACCAAAACGATTCTCTACAATGCACTGCCAATGTAAACGTATGGTATTCTGAAACGGTTTCTCTTGTGGATTGATTATATTGTACCCTACATGTTATTTTCAGGTATGGCATTCTTGTGGACCCAATTCAAGTGCTATCTCTATTTTTGAAGGACCCATACACCATGCCGGCAGCATGTCTCGTCATTGGTATGTAAAGCGCAAGAAATTGTATTGAACCTGCAAGATGTGCAGGCTTTGTGAAGTTGGGGTAATTTGTTACACTAGAATTATTGCATTATTTAGAATATTTTTTGATGCTGGACCTTCTCAAATAATACTTGAATACCCTTCCTATATTTTTGTAATCTTCCATAAACTCTATGCAAGTGAATTATTCATATTACTCACACCAGACTCCAGTTGGTGTCTCCCAACTGCTTCTCTGGACCTGCAGATGTTCATTTTAGTTTAATGTTTCTACACTAATCAGTGAGAGAACCAATCATTTATACTTTGAATAATGGAATTAGATGTGCCAGCTACAGTTTGACGTGTCTGCAGGGGGCCTGACGAGGTGGTTGGGAACTCAGAATGACAACCGACTCATAACAGACTATCAATTCCCCTACACCCCTAAAGCAATACAGCAGCACCTGTCCTAGTTAAATCTCCCTGCCTCTATAAACTATCCAAAGCAGTGAAAAAGTTCCCAATTTGCATACAAAGTTGATGTAAACATTATTTAATAGATCACGTGAAAGGCACCTATTAGAACAGTACTTAAGTACAATCCTTAAATGATTTTGCGTTAAATACACTATCTGCTATGGAGTTAAAAGCAATAATAAAAGTTGTTAAAATACAGGTACTTACCCTCTGCCCTGAAAATAAAAAACGTGTTACACGACTGCCCCTAGCCCATCCAGTTTCAATGACTTCCCTTACATACTAGCTCTGTAGAAAGGTTATTACTAGAAGTGTGGCTCCAGTTGTCTCCAGAGGATTATTCACCTGGCCTACTTAATGGGCATATAGCACAGAGAAGAGCTATGGGACACGGTAACCCCTATACACTATAGGATGTGTGCATAGCAGACAAAGACTCTTCAAAGAAGGCTTTGCTATTATATGCATTGCAGAGTTTTGTTTTTAATGGCTACAGATGCACTTGTAGTCCTTGGCGCTTTTCACTGCACTTATTTCGATTGGGAGCCAAGCTCAGATAGAGCCCAGGCACTGAAGTCAGGGATGCCTATTGTTTTTATACTGCCCTGTTTATTGAAGGTCGGTTCCATAGAAGTCCACCTCAACCCATTCCATTAGGTCTTTGACATTTTGTATACTGCAGTCTTTCAGAATAGAGACAGAATTGTATCTATTTAAAACAGCCGTGAAAAGCATTATTCCATGTGTTTACCAAATATGTTACAACAGGGAGCAAGAGGGAGCCTTGCAGCTATTCAGGAAGTCTCATGATTCACGAATGTTGAGGCCTTTAGTGCTGTCTTTCTCGTTCCATGCGTTTGTGTGGTTATATATACTATGTGTATACATGTTTGCATATGAAATGCAGAGAAACAATCTGGCAATGCAGAGAAACATAAATTATTGATTGCAAATATTTAGTACCTGTAGCACTTCACCTATTTGTGTTATGTATAGTGGACAGTAGAGGGGATAAATGAGCCAATTGGAGGGTGTGGATGTGGATTTGGTGGCCATGACAAGGTTTTTAATCTATCCACCATACTGGGGTTAAAACAAATAGCAGGTGGGGGGTCCACGTGGCATAGTGCGCTAAGTCACTGTCTTGTAGGACAAGCTACGTCATAATAGTCAGTGGTTCATGCCTGACTATGGCTTCTCCGACTATGCCCAGAACCTCTTGCATGAGGCAGCACAAATATCTACCTTGCTGCATCACTATCCAGCCACTCCTTGTGTGCAGATTGGGCGCCAGTAATTTCAAACGCAGAAGTATAGTTGGTGAGTGTATCATCCCATACGTTATCTGACTAAAGGCTTCCGTGTTGGATGAACGGTGTGAAAAGAATCAGTGGCTCGGCAGCTCTCAAACTAGAAATCCTCAGCACCTTAGTGGACACCCTAATGGAAAACGCTCTCAACAATTCAGCTACCAAGTTGGTCAGCTGTGAATTGCAACATTTAAATCTTGTCTTTAGCGTAAGGCACATTCTTACGCTGCAATCACACCAGGCACGGCAAAAAAATCAACATACAGCTTCGTAATGCAGACACACTTGTACACCGCAATCAGCATCGTAATAAATCTTCCGTGTCTTCAAAATGGAGGACAATGTTGCATACAACTGTCCTTCTCCAACAAGGCGACTGGCAGGAGCTTTTTCTGTTTAGTATCCATTGACAGTATGAAATCTATCTACTGAGCTGTCAAAGCTTTTCTTGCAATCCCATAAACACATAGGTGAAAGCGACATATTAGCTCTTCCTTGGTGGTACATCAACTTCCGTTTCTGGTGCCGTACATCAAAGCACCGCAGAAGTTGGATAATTTCAACTCTTGCGACACACCCGCCACACCGCATCCACATTTTGCCAGATCCGGTAGATTTGCCGCAGCGGTGCGCATTGTTTCCTATTGAAATGAATGGACTTCCGCCGCAACGCAACCAGTTTGCCGTGCCTGGTGTGAATCCAGCATTACAGATGCGTTCAATGCACATGTGCTTGTGAACCTAGGGTGTCCTTACTGTAGAGCTCCTTGGTTTGTGCGTGCACCCTGGTTACCTAGTCCTCTTTCCCATCAGCTGGTGCTGTACCAGCAAACTCATCGAAAAACAGGGAACTGGGCTGTGTTCTCGCACCAGCGTGGAAGAAAACTGAGGAACATTAAATAGCAATCATGCTTTAGCACTGAAATAATCGTTTTAGATTTTTTTTTTTACAGTGAATCATTCCTCTTTTGTAGACTAAAGTTGTTATGTTTATGTAATCATGACATGCTGTTTGGTTAATTTCATGTGCCTTGGTACCTTCTTCTGTCTAATGACTGAATTAGTTATTTCAGTAATATATCAATGTTCCAATATAAGGCTATACTGCAATGCATTGTTTGAGCTTTTTCTGTTACTAATTTATCATGCAATTACTGCATTTGACAACTAACATTATGGTATTTTGTTGTTCTTACAGTTTCAAATGTGTTTGTTCTGGTAGCTTTCTACACAGAACGGAGGCTCTCTGTGGTGAGTTTCATTCTAATTAACTTTCCAATATTGATTGTTTAAACAAACATGAATTATACACGTAAGACCTTTTAGTATATATTTTAATATAAATCAGAAGTTGAATCCCAAATGGCCCACAACATCTATTTTACTTTATAGTGCTTTACTTTTGTCTCCCTGTTCCCCGGTGAGTGTTCTGTACTATATAGGGCAGGGTTAGGGCAAGCCTGGTCAGGGAGTGTCCCAGGCACATCATGTTATTTGCCAGTTACTGATTAGCTCAGGTGTGGTGCTGGAACAAAACCCTGCAGTACCTACAGCAGTTTGCCTACAGGGCGGCCTATTGCATCTCTAGGGAATAGGGTGTCATATGGAACTCCCATGTTAAAATACTGTACTCTGTATAGCCCCATATGAGCTGAGAAATACTGTTCATTTATCCCTCTAGGGCTGCTTCAGTGAACGTTTTGGGCTTCTGGTTCATTCCATCAACCTGTCAGTCATTCTCTGTTTCCCAGTGGCGATCGTATTAATGGTGAAGTCCGTGACACCAGGTACTCTACGATACATAGTCCTATTAGTCAGCAAATACAACATTTCCAGAGTACAAACTGGCTTGCTCGGCTTCAGTATCTTGAATGACTCTCCTTACTTTTTAATTGTATCGTGTGTGTTTAATAGTTGATGATCAATGTTTATCATTCATATGTATATGGGGGGATAAACATTTTGTATGTTTTTTCAAGATGGAATTAATGGAACCAGGAAGGAAAGAGACAGGTGTAAAGTAGGCCAAAAGAGGAGTGGCTGAGAGTCGGGTCAGTGTTAGGTCAGGTCTGCCCGTCTTCATCAAGCTGGTTGCCTGCCAGCATGGCATCTGGTGACATACAAGAGCAAAATGGGCCTCTCATGTACTGTAGACTACACATGACTCAGACATCAGAAAACTGACCATTGTCTTACTGACTGTGTGTGATAAGATTAATCATTGCCCAGAGATTTATACTTTCAAACAAAACAGCCTATGTTCATCAGTTTGTAATTGCTGTCATTTTAAAGAGTAGCGGGGTCTAATGCCTTAGTTTATCTCTTTGTCTTTCTCTGTAAATATGTGTGAATAGGGCTGCAAGTGACTAAAATAGCCAGTATCTTTACCTTCCTGTTTCTTTCTCCTCATCTGCCGTCACCACAGGAGGTGACAAAGATGTACCATCTGTCGCTTGTACCTCATACAGGGCCGCTGTTTACACATCAAGGTCAAGGGAGTGGGCCACGGATGCTCTTCTTGGCAACGGAGTCAGCCGCTCTCTCCTTATATCTCTCTGTGCCCATGCCATACACGGGGCATTCGGCACGAGCCCATTTCCATGCAGCATATGGCTGCTATTGATAAAGCAGTAGTAGTCTGTTAGCACGAACTGGGGGCCGTGCCAAGTTTCTCTGTGCTTTTGCAGAACTGTTAGCTGGTTGAACGTGAGTGGACTTTGTTTCCGGCACTCATTCATCTTGTGTCATTGTTGGGGAACGGATGGCGAGTGTTGCAGTTGTTCACTGATAGGCCTGGCCCTCGAGAAAGACAGACTCATGTGGACAGCATTCCTTGGCTTCTTGTTAGCACCTGCTTGTTAGCTACACATCAAAGCAGACGTCTTTGCGAATTGAGAAACATTCTGTCCTTGACACAGTTTTTTTTCTTTTTCTTTTTTTCTTTTTTTTCTTTACACAGATCAAGGTGAGCTAGTTTTTCTGTTTTACAGTTGGGATATGCTTGTGCATGTTGGAATATCTCCAGTTGGCTGTTGTAATGAAGCCTTGTGCTGCTATGATTGTTGGTAATATTATCTTCAATCATCCATATGATTGGCATTGACCAATTACCGCATTTGTCAGAGGATGTCTACTTAATATGATTTAGTACCGGTCATGACTGCAAATATTGCATAAATATTGCTAGATTTAATCATTGCACAATTTCCTTTCCCTCAGTTGGTGGGGCGTTTTCTCTGGGAGTGTACACCATCCTGTTCTTGAAGCTGTACTCCTACAAAGATGTGAACAAGTGGTGCAGAGAGAAGAGCTATGCTAAAGCTCGTAGCCTGTCTAGGTCTCACTCATGTAAGTCTGTCTCTACAACCCTGTAATGATAAAACCACACTGCTACAAACTAACCGGTTTTCAAAAACCATTCAGTGTTTTAAATACTGGGTGTTTTGAATTAATCCTGCCTGGATTGCCAGATGGATAGTGTGTTTCCTTTCCAGACTATTCATTTGGTTCCATTGTACCAGGCAGGTTTAGTCTGGGATTTGAAAGAACACAACTATTATCTGAACCCAGGTGAACATTTATTTTTTCCTTCAGTGACGTCTCAGAAACTTGCTTTACCTAGAGAGTTTGTGTCGCCAGGGTTCTATGCTGACCTTTGACTAGTAATAAAGGGCTTAATGAGATTTCTGACTGGCCTCCATGGAAATGGCAACAGTGACCCAGTTTTCCATAGGCTAGGATGATGTGTGCATGTGCCTCATATGGAAACCTTTCTTTAGTCAGTGTGAAAACATGCGACTGTCTACCCATAAACACTTACACACACACCAACACACATGCACACTATTACATCTATTTAAGTGTCACCTGCTGGCTCACTGCACACAAAGCTCTTATCTAAGCAGATTGATTGTGACAGTAACAATCTTAATTGCAGTGTTAACATTTTCTGTGTCCCCACAGGCCCCTTATTGCCTATGTAGTGCACTGCGCTCTGATAAAAACAGTTTAAAGGGACTAAGGTTCCATTTAGGACATAATTATTGCTAATTCTCTCTTCTACAGGTCCTGCTGTATCGGGAAATAAAGGGAACTCTCTGGTGACTTACCCTGGGAATCTCACCCTCAGAGGTCAGTAGGTCCTGTCGCTGGAACTGGATCCGATGGCTCGTCTCTCTCTAATAATAATGCTCTCTTTATCTCTCTCTCGCCCTTGCTGTTTTGTTTATAGATTTATATTATTTTGTTTTTGCACCAACCCTCTGCTATGAGTTAAACTTCCCACGATCACCAAATATTCGTAAGAGATTTCTGCTGAGGAGGCTTTTTGAGATGGTGAGCTCCATCATCAATTCACCCTTACCTCAGTGACAGTCACCCTATATCAAGTGAGTCACTCTTTAACAAGGTGAAAGTGCACTCTGGAAATGGATTTTGGGACAGAAGATTGGCGCCGAACCCGTCCATAGCCAGCCCTTCCACAAACAGACATGCACACAAGACACGGACACACATTCAACATGCAAATTTGTTATATTTTTGAGGAGAACTGCAAAGTAAACAGATCCTCTGTCATTCCAGCTGTTCTTTACCCAGTTACTGGTTGGACTGACACAGCAGGTATGTTTTCTGTTGACACTGACTCATAGTGTCTGACTGGCAGTAGTTTCAGTTATTATCTTTGATTGATGCTATGTATTCTATTTAATCTCTCTGATTGTTTCCCAGTGGATGATACCCATTATTCAAAGCTCTATGAAGCCCTTGGAGGTAAAAATTGCTTGTACATGTAGTGATTTACATATTGAAAGGTTTTACCATGTTTCTGTACGATGACCTGTTCTTCTTTGATCCTGTAGGATATGGACCTGTCCAGGATGATGGAGCGTCTGCTCAGACTTGCAGTAAGTACAAAGGAAAAATACATGGTAACACATACACAGTACTGGACGCTGGTCCTTTGTGTTGTCGTGTGGGTTTGTGTTGTCAAGGGGGTTTGTGTAGTGGTGTGTGTGTGTTGTCGTGGGGGTTTGTGTTATCGTGAGGGTTTGTGTTGTCGTGGATGTTTGTTGTTGTTTGGGTTTGTGTTGTCAAGGGGGTTTGTGTAGTGGTGTGTGTGTGTGTTGTCGTGGGGGTTTGTGTTGTCGTGGGGGTTTGTGTTGTCATGTGGGTTTGTGTTGTCGTGGGGGTTTGTGTTGTCGTGTGTGTGTGTGTTGTCGTGGGGGTTTGTGTTGTCATGGTGGTTTGTGTTGTCGTGTGTGTGTGTGTTGTTGTGAGGGTTTGTGTTGTCGTGAGGGTTTGTGTTGTCGTGGATGTTTGTTGTTGTGTGTGGTCGTGGAAGTTTACTTTATTTCCTCTTATTTCACGCCCTTCTCTCTGTTGTCAGGTGCCCAATCATTTCCTCTGGTTGATCTTCTTCTACACGTTCTTCCACTCTGCCATGAACTTCGTGGCTGAGCTCCTGAGGTTTGGGGACAGAGAGTTTTACAGAGATTGGTGGTAGGTGAATTCAGTCCCTTGTTAGTCTTGTTTGTACTCCCCAAATATTTCAGTATCAGGTAAAATTTTACATGTGCCGTATATGGGACTTGTCTGTTGCAGGAATTCTGAGACTGTCACCTACTTTTGGCAGAACTGGAACATACCCGTTCACAAGTGGTGCCTTCGGTGAGTGGGTTGATTAGTTTTACAAACCATACAAAAAGTAGTGACAGTGATTCTCTGTGCCTGTGTTCTACGGTGGGAATAAATTTGCGTTCATAATGAGCAGAAATTTACAGTGGATTTTGTGACCTGGTTTAATGTGTGTCTTCCTGTTTGGCTCCCTGCTTTGCCCAAAGCCACTTCTACAGGCCCATGCTAAAGAGAGGGCTCAGTAAATGGGCCAGCCAATCAGCTGTGTTCCTGGCATCAGCTTTCTTTCATGAGGTAATATGCTCTGCTAGTAGGCTGGTGAGACTGGGCTGCTAGGCTGGTTAGACTGGGCTGCGAGGCTGGTGAGACTGGGCTGCTAGGCTGGTGAGACTGGGCTGCTAGGCTGGTGAGACTGGGCTGCGAGGCTGGTGAGACTGGGCTGCGAGGCTGGTGAGACTGGGCTGCGAGGCTGGTGAGACTGGGCTGCGAGGCTGGTGAGACTGGGCTGCTAGGCTGGTGAGACTGGGCTGCTAGGCTGGTGAGACTGGGCTGCTAGGCTGGTGAGACTGGGCTGCTAGGCGTGTCAGACTGGAGTGGTAAGATTGGGCTGAATGTTGATTCTGTCTTTTAAACAAGCGGCAGACAGATTCTCCATATTTATACCAATTGTCAAGACTACAGTTTTATAATTGCAAATTAGTCATACTTGATAGACCCTGTTTATAGACGCTGTAGTAATTGCTTTATTGCTGGTGGT
>JACXGM010017241.1:0-19955 GCA_016801145.1 Umbra pygmaea
GGAAACTACTCCATCAACAAGAAAACACCTCCATCAACAAGGAAACTACTCGATCAACAAGGAAATTTCTCCATCAACATGGAAACCACTCCATCAAAATGGAAACTACTCCATCAGCATGGAAACTACTCCATCAACAAGGAAACACCCCCATCAACATGGAAACTACTCGATCAACAAGGACATTTCTCCATCAACACGGAAGCCAACCATCAACAAGGAAACACCTCCATCAACACGGAAACTTCTCCATCAACACGGAAATCACTCCATCAACACAAAAATCACTCCATCAACAAGGAAACACCTCTATCAACAAGTAAACTACTACATAAACAATGAAACACCTCCAACAAGGAAACTACATCATCAACAAGGAAATACATTCATCAACACGGAAACAACTCCATCAAGAAGGTAACTACTCCATCAACAAGGAAATACCTCCATCAACACGAAAACTACTTCATCAGCATGGAAACACCTCCGTCACCAAGAAACTGGCACATTGGAGATGTCTTACGATGGCGTACTGCAAAATAACAGAAAACTAGTGGTGGGCATAGATTAATTTTTTTAATCTAGATTAATCTCACTGTAATCTTGAAATTAATCTAGATTAATTAGAATTTTGCCAAAGGCATTCAGAATATGTGTGCTAACCAAATAATGACTAAAAGTAAGTCTTTGAGAATGGGTGTCTAAAGCCAGGTGGCGCATTACCTAGACCAGGGGCTCATCTCCTGTTTCCAAAATGCTTGAAAAACCTAGTTGTTCTACTATGATAATTCGTGATTTTTTTTATTGCACGATAAGAGTCTCGCGTTAACGCAGCATGTTAACGCCGTTAACGGCCCACCACTACAGAAAACTCATCCAAACTTGTGAACTTTAGCAAAAAGGTATGGAAATGGATTCCCATATTTCAGATGTCTTCTGCTCAGGCAATAAACTCAGATGTGCACACTGCAGAAATGTATATAGCTTTTGCTGATTGGCCAAGGCCAATCTAATTGATTAAATGAATGTGGAGTGCACACTGCCCTGCTGTAGTGTGTCACAACCATTGTTCATACACTATTCTTCACTCTACTGTGAGTATGCTTTGCAATGCAAAATGTCATCCTGTCAGCAACACTATAACTGCCATTCATCAGCAGCAGAGTTTGGTTGCCAGAGGCCTGGACACTGGGGAGAGACGTTGCGTCCTGCTGTTTATAAGAAAAGGGTCATCGAATTGAGCATGTGCAACTGGCTCTCTGTAAATTTAAGCAAATACTTGCCAGGAGTAATGAATCGTGTTTATGAGCTCTGTAGTCAAGCAGGGTGATGTAATATAGGGTGGTGTGTGCAGGGCTTGATGTTTTAAAGAGTCGGTAGTAAACGTCACTGACGCCCAGCAGCCAGGAATATGCTTAACTGCTGCTGGCATCAACCCACAGAACTATTCCATTGTATGGTGCTATAGCAATCCTGATCGGAGACAGATCAGCCCATTGGGCAGGAATTTAACACTTGATTCAATAGCTTTTATCTGATCAAGAGCGAGCAAGAGCTTTACACCTGATGCAATTGCTTATTCCGATCTGTTGGTTCTGTAGCATTAGGCAGCTTCATACACAACATCAACAGCCTCCTGTAAAGGATGTTACTTACAGACCCCACAAGCTGTCAAGAAGATATTTAATTATGTCTGATATATGCTGTAATTGTTTATTCGCTGTAGAAAAAACTGTATTGTACATGTGAGTGTGTGAAACATGTCCGTGGGACCTTCAATGTGAACCTAACTGAGACCTGAATGGGATCAAAGGTACAAACTTACTATGTGGATCAATCCCACATCCTCGGTGTCCATGGGGATGATGTGAGCTGAACCCATTACTGGCCAGTAGTCGCTGCTCCAGGGGAAATGGTTCGATCTTTCTACTGTGTGATTCCCAGGTGCCACACTGTTTGAAGCAAATTAACCCAACAACCAACTACCTGGACCTCGTCCTGAGGGGCTGTTACCCAGGCAACGGCCTTGCCCACCAGGACAAATGGCGAGGTGGCTCCCCATCACCGTGGCATCACGGTGACAACGCCACAGGCATTTCACCTTATTGCCCCTAATCAGGAAGTGATGATGTTTATGCTTTGTTTAGTGGAATGAAGGTGAACGAGGGCCGTCGTCCATGCAGTGTGTCTGGTATCTTGTCTATTAGAACACTTTAAAGACATGACGTCAACAACATTAATGTTGCTACCTTCCCCATACAGAAATGTAATATATAGCCATATACAGTACTATACATATGAAAGATCTTAACATATATTTGAAAATATATGACCACATAAGTTATATACATGTATTGCCATATATTAGATTTCTGTATGGGTCCTGCTGTTATGGAAACAACTGATATCCCACATGTCTAGTCCACGTCTAGTCCACATCTAGTCCACGTCTAGTCCAGCTGCTCGCCTGACCTGCTGGGAAGCAAAGTGATGCGCTACTCGTCTGCCTCTCCAAGTTTAAATTTCAAACAGACACTGGGTCATGATTATGGTTAGCATAGGGACAAGCACATCAATTTCCTTTTACATTTAATTATCATGGTCATACTGATGTTGACAAATTCTTTATTATTCCGGACATGAAATCATAAAATCTCTAGGCTGGGTAAAGCCAGCTCGATCTGCCGGCGATTTGATTTCGCCCTGCAGCTCAGGCTGGAAACCACATTATTTCTATCCTGCTTCCGTTACAATTTTGCGGGGACCAATCTCAAACTGGCTTATCCACCTGGGCGGGTTTAACACGATGACGATAGAGAAGCGATGGCAAGCAGCTTCGTTTCGTTGGATTGATTGGTTGAAGGACTATCCAATTGCGTACAGAGTCATTTGAATTATGCCGTTTCGTTGGTTTGATTGGTTGAAGGACTATTTAATTGAGTTCAGTGTCATTTGCATTATGCCCGTTGATCCACCTCTTGTGCAGAAGAAAATACAGAGCAGACTCCCCACATGAATTTTCAATCTTAAAAGATTGATCTTGGTCTGGTGATAGCCAGGCTAATACATTTCGATATCAGAGACGAATATGTTTCCTGACTGATGATCAACTTCTGAAAGGCTCTTTGCTCTACAAAAACAAACTGTTGTGCATATTCATGACATGAATTGCTGTTCTATTTTTTATTCTATAGTCACCAAATTCTATGTCTCGAAGAGATTTGTAGTCAATTGCCAAAAAGCTCTCTAAACAAATTATGACTTGTTCTCATCTGCTGGCTCCTCTGCATCCTGTGGGTCTCAGGTACACAGCTAATTTCCATGGGTATGCACACGGAGACAATTGAGTCAAATATTGGCAGGCGTACCCATAGATATATACCATGACAAATTGTTACATTCTGATGTATAGGGGCTTTATTACATCATCCTATCTAGTATTATATATCTATGGGCGTACCATGAGCCCAGTGGTTCTTAAACCTCTCTTAAACCTCTCTTAAACCTCTCTCAGGTGTACCATGAGCCCAGTGGTTCTTAAACCTCTCTTAAACCTCTCTTAAACCTCTCTTAAACCTCTCTTAAACCTCTCTTAAACCTCTCTTAAACCTCTCTTAAACCTCTCTCAGGCGTACCATGAGCCCAGTGGTTCTTAAACCTCTCTTAAACCTCTCTTAAACCTCTCTTAAACCTCTCTTAAACCTCTCTTAAACCTCTCTTAAACCTCTCTCAGGCGTACCATGAGCCCAGTGGTTCTTAAACCTCTCTTAAACCTCTCTCAAACCTCTCTTAAACCTCTCTTAAACCTCTCTCAGGCGTACCATGAGCCCAGTGGTTCTTAAACCTCTCTGGAGGACGCCCAGCCATTTTACAATTTTGATGTAACCTTGAAAAAGCTCACCTGATTTCACCAGTTCAAGCCTTGTTGATTAGTTGACAATTTGATTCAGGTGTTCTAGCCCTGGAATAAATCTAATATATGGAACAGATGGGGGTCCCCAGGAGAGGTGTGAGAACAAAAGTGCTAGCCAATAACATCGCTGTCTCTTTTTCCTCCACACATTGAAAATTTCATAGTATGAGTTTTCAAAATGTATGAAACTAAGAGTAGAGACTTTTTCAGAATACGAAAATACTTGCTGTTTTTATGACTTTATATTTTGTTATTTATTTTGCACTGTCAACCCTTTTTATTCAACACATTATCAAGCCATAAAATGTATTTTTCCGTGGCCTCCAATTACTAGTAAAAAAAATACATGCCCTTCAAATGTCTACACTATCCACTGCCTACCCTACAAGCATCACCAGTCTGAATTAGAATATGTAGACAACTACAAATACTTAGAGTTCTGGTTAGACTTTGCCCTTTGCTTCCAGACCCACATTAACCAGCTCAATTCCAAAATTAAATCTAGGATTGGCTTTCTATTTTATAACAAGGCCTCCTTCACTCTTCCTGCCAAACATGCTCCATCCTTCCAATACTAAACTTCTGTGATGTCATTTACAGAACTTCCTCAAACTTTCTCACTAGAAAATTAGGTGTAGTATACCAGAGTGCCATCTGTTTGGTCACCAACGCTCCATATAACACCCATCAATGCAACCTCTATGACGTAGTCAGATGGCCCTTGTTACACACCCCGCGCCAAACTCACTGGTATAATTTCATATACAAGTCCTTACTAGGCAAAACCCAACCTTACCTCTCCTTAATCTCCAGAGCATCACCCTCTCTTAATCTGCGTTCAAGCACAAGCAGGTGTATCGCCCTAGTTGCCACAAAAGCCTGCACCTCCTTTTGCCGACTCCTTCCAGTTTCCCGCTGGTAATGATTGAAAAGAGCTGCAAATATACTTGAAGCTTTTGAGTCCACTGTTCTCCTAACTACCTTTAACGTATTAATATCAAATCTACTGTCAGAGCACCACACATGTTGACTCTACTTGCTTTCTTTGCCCATTTATACCCTAGTGACCTCATCTAACCCTTAACGTATCTTCCACACATTCACACAAACAGCTGTCTTTGTATATATTTCACACTACTATTCTCATTGCCATGCTCATTGTTACCTACTATAGAGTTACTTTTGCACTGCCACTTTGTATTCCGATTTATCTACCTCTCTAGATCTGGAAATAGCTCCCAGAGGAGATCAGATGTGCTCCAAGAGTAGTCACATTTAAATCCAGACTCAAAACACATCTGTTTAGCTACGCTTTTACTGAATGAACTCTGTGCTAAGTCCGAACCGATTGCACTATATTTTATATGGTTCGTTCAGTCTCTTATATTTCTTAAACTTTACTATTTTTCTAACTGTTTCACTTTAATTTTAATTGCTTTAATTTTATCTGTTTTAAATTTTCATGTTTTCCTGTTTATGTAAAGCACCTTGAATTGCCATTGTGTATGAAATGTGCTATTTAAATAAACTTTCCTTGCCTTGCCTTGCCTCTAGCTCAGACACTATTTTGCACTGACTTTACAAAATACCGCCATGCCACTTTACATATACCAATTAATCTACATCTCTAATTCTGACATTGTTGCACTACCTGTACATATACTTACATTGTTTATTCTAAAGATCCGCCCCTTTATTCCTGTTTTTTTATTATTATTTTTATTCTTTATTTTATTGTTGTGTACCGGTAAATTGTAACTTTTATGTTCTTTGAACCTCAATGCTTTTATCTTGGCCAGGTCATCGTTTCAAATGAGAAAATGTTCTCAACATGCTCACCTGGTTAAATAAAGGTTAAACATAAAACAACAAAGTCACCTTTAAAAGATTTTATACTCACAGCTGACATAAAAAAGACCTCTAAGAGAACATACTATAACAGAAGAAATCAAACAAAAACCTTCAAGAGCACACACTCTAACAACAGACATCCTAATATAGACCTTTAAGAGAACATACTCTAACAGCAGACATCAAACAAAGGTCTTTAAGAGCACCTACTCTAATAGCTGACATCATAACAAAGACATTAGCAAACACACAGGATGGGAATGTTACACTAACGAGGACTCGGTATTATTAAAAACCCCTTAGGGGTAACTTGCATGGATCTGAACTAAGAGATAATGATGACCAGAGGGACATAACACAGAACTGTCGTAGAACATTTGTTGAATTCTGATGGGATAAATTCAGAGGGAGAATATAAAATCCCATCTCAGCACTTATCATCCATTGAAAGTTAATTAATTATAAAAAGTAGGTGTAGTTAGGTAATTAAATTATTTGTTTATGTTAAATGTGTCATCCTTTCTGGAAGAAGCCAAAGAATGCTGTGTACTTGGTGGTTTTGCAACACTCACAACAATCAAAAAGGTTGTGTCCCAGCTGGCAGAATATGATACGTAGCTGTCCATTACAAAGGGTTTGTAGATGTGGTCTATCTGTTTGGTGTAAAGCTTTATGGTACATGCTGTTTAATAGATAGCAGGGATAGCTCAGTGTAACTGAAGGATGTGTTGTATGTGTGTGTGTGTTTGTGCATGTGTGTTGCTTAGATGATAACAACCCCATTTGATTTCTGTTGACAATCACATGGCATCGACTCTCCAGAGAAAATATAAAGATTTGAAACAGGACAGTTAAATCAAAGTGATGGTATTTTAGCATTTGTCCCAGGGGTTGCCTCCAGGTACTGACAGACAGTTACTATACCTGATACCTAAAGAGGATATGGTCCAATGTGAATCACAGTGAGTCCCTGGGCTGTCTGCATCCTGCTATAGACCATAATACAATACAGGTACTGCACAAGAGGAGGTTTCAAATAGTAGGTTAATGGAAAATATAGCCACATGACACTGACAGATCCTGTGTTTTGGATTTGTATGTGTGTGCTTGAATGTATTATGAAGTTTTGTGTACATGTTTTGTGTGTGTTGGCCTGTGTGTGAGTTTTTCTGTGGCAGTGTACACTACTGCACTGGGGAAAATAACTACCACACTACTTTACCATGCACTATAATATGTGATTGGGATGCACCACGAATAATGACACTAAATATGCACACCGAATGTGACTCATGCATACATGTATTTAGTTTCCAGACTGAATATGTATTGCACATTTACACACTGATTCATAAACACTGTAAGCTTATGACACCAAGAAATGGAAGTGAGGGGTGAAATGTAATAATAGAAGAATATCAAGTCAACATCATCACCATACAGATGCATTATTACATTCACCCCTAACAAAGATCCCAAAAAAGTAAACTAGAGTAGCTGAAAAATGTGTTCTGAAAGATAAAGTACATATGGAGGTGTCCTCTGAAGGCTGTCAAACAACTGGATTATTGAGTTCAAAAAGACACCTGCAATGACTGCCCAGAACATTTGCCCTGTAAACAAAAAATACTTAGGTTAAGAATAAGTATCTGGAGTGAGAAGCTGTCTCTCTCAGGTCTCAGTCCCACCGAAACTGTGAAAGACAACCTAGATATTGAGGCAAACATCACATGTGAAACCTAGTGACTCAAACTAGCCAAGCAAATACCTAGACATACACTATATATCCAAAAGTATCCTTTACTAAATGTGGAGGAGGTATAATGGTCTGGGGGTGTTTTTCAGGATTTGGGCCCCTTAGTGAGCGAAGGGTCATCTTAATGCTACAGGAAACCAAGTCATTTTAGACAACTGGGTGCTTCCAATTTTGTGCCAACAGTTTGCAGAAGGCCCTTTCCTATTCTAGCATGAATGTGCCCTCGTGCACAAAGCAGGGTCCATAAAGACATAGGGCCGAATTTACTAACACAAGTTTGCGCTGCGTCTGTTTATGTGAGTTCGGTAATAGCGCACGCTACGCTTCCACATTTAGCGTAGTATTTATCAAACCCGATACTCATTTCGCAATCAGCGCATACTCCGCTCTCCATTAGCGCGCCTCTAAAAGCGCAAAGAAAGAAAGCGCAAGCTTAAATTTATTAAAGAAGAAATTAACATCTTAGTGCTTGAAGTAACAGCAAACCTGAACAGATTACAGGGCAGAACATCCACACCCTCGGAAAAAAAGCAATTTGGATTGCCGTAACAAGTTAAATCAACTCTCTATCATCTACACGGAGAGAAGTGGAGGAGGTAAAAAAACGGTGGCAAGATATAAAGCGCAGAACAAAAGAGAAGGTTGCGTACAACCGGGCACAATCGAGGAGAACCAGTTCATGTCCACCAGAAATAGACACGCTAACTACCACTGAAGTGGTGAATGAGAATTAAGGTATGTGTAGTTTGTAATACTGTTCAGTTGGCGTTGTTTGGCATATATGTTTAACCTACATCTTTAATATGTAAAGTCAATCGATGTGGTCAAGTAATTTAAGAGTGTTATATATGTCAATAATCGCAAATTGCTTATCAAAAATGGAACAGATGGAGGCCTTTGTCTTTTTTTGAGCCAAGTATATTTGTTGCTGTCACTGCTGCCATTGATGTATATTTGAACACACAGGCAAATGCGCTTGCTGGTTTACACCTGCTTTTAAGAGGCGGAAAATTCCCCCGGCAGAATAGAGGCGCGCTCTTACTGGCAGTCTTTGTAAATACCACGGAATATATAATTAGGCGCACTTTACACGTATCCTCCCACCTTTTTGCGTGGACGTTAGATTAGAGAGTAAATCACTACTAAACAATTACCCTGGCTAAGTATTCTGTAGCCAAGTATTGGGCAAGTAACCAAAAATGGGCAGATAATGTGTAAACTACCAAGTGTCCTCTAGAAAGCAATTAACCCCAACAGCTGCTAAACGTCTGATGGATAAAATTACTACTAAATAAAACTGGAAGGTCATTGCAAGTGTTAATGCAAGGGACTGTTAACTTTTTGTTCTCTAATTCACAGCACTGAATCCCTCCATCCTGTAATGAATCCATCCTGATTTTAATTAGTTTGGACGCTCCTGAGGGTTTCTGTGAGCTTGCTTAAACATTATTTTACGTTGAATCGTTAACCATCCAATCCAGAATCTAATACAAACGGCCACCCATTGAATATAAGGCCAGACATTAGCATTTTTTTATTAAATTGAAAACGATTTCGAGAAGAATCTTCTGTAGAATTTTTTTTCTTCAGAAATACAGAAAAAAATACAGTTTATTTCTCCACAAAATACTTTCAACATGTCTATAGAAAATGAATCTGTGTACTTATTGTCCAATTAACGTCCTTTTAGATGTCAAGATAAAATGGTCCTGCCTCATTATTTTTATACGCCATCAAACAGCACATCTAAAGTTGTGTCTTTTGTTTTTGTTGTCCAAAGGAACAATTACATATCAAGAAGCGGAAGGGGCTACATTTACTTTACTATGTTTTCCTTTTAGTAATTGGTTCTGTTTCAACATGGTTTTGCCAATTATTTGTCCTGAAAACACAGTAAAGGAAAAATGGTGCAGTGGTCTAAGTCACTACCTCGAAGAAAAAATAAAACAGCACTGCAGCAACAAGCGTTCAAGTCCTGTTGGTGAAATACCAACCTAGAGGTCTGGTACTCTAGAGAACACATGTGGCAGATAAGGGGCCAGTAATCTAAAGGATGGTTGTTGGCCTGTGAACTACTTGAAAAGATTTGCATTGAAGCACACGTTTCGACTTTTGACGAGGGAAGACCATGTTCATACAGTGTTAGGGGTGTCCTGCATTCTAAATAATCACAGATAGGGTTTGCTCCATAACATGACATTGCTAATCATAAGTTCCAGTGCTTCTATGTTTAGACAAAAACATGGTTTTAGCTTTGTCACGACCTTCAGCGATGTTTCTTGGAGGTCATGGGATAATGTGACTGTTGACTGTTGACTATGGGGCACAGATGGCTCAGTGGGTAGGGAGTCAGACTTGTAGTCAGAAGGTTGCCAGTTTGATTCCCGACTGAGCCAAATGTAGTTGTATCCTTGGGCAAGACACTTTACCCTAATTGCTCCCAGGACGTTGCTGTAAATAAGAAATTGTTCTTAGTCAACTTACCTGGTTAAAAAAAATATATATCTATGGATTTATAGGAGTGTGTTTAAGTTAATATTATGATGCTTTATTTGAATGACTACATTAAGTTAATATTTATGGGACTCTGTTAAGGTAGTTTATGCTGAGTGATATTATGTTACGGTAGAGATGAACTATGTCGATCTTGTTAACTATGTGGACCGTGTTTATGCCACGTAAAGAGCATAGTAAGCTTTATATATATACGTGTGCAGCTCCAAGTCCGTGTGTGTCAGTTCCTCCCGTGACTACATCGTATCTATTTTGAGTTTTGTGATTCAATTTGTGAACACTGCTTCCTGCGTTCGGTCTCCACTCTCTCCACAGCGCACCGTTATGACAAGCCTTAAGGAATACATTAACATTTGACTACATTGTAAACTCACTTTCCTCTGACAGTCACCAGCTGTTCCTAGATTTACTTGGTTACAGAATTCCAGTTTCCTAGTCTTGCAGCTGTGACAGAAGTTAGTCTATATAATAGTCCTATGAATACTATCAAAAAGAAATGATCATAACACATTTTTTATCTTTTACTTTCTAAGTTATTTTTCTTATCACGCCAATCAAAACCTGCCCAATTCTTCACCCTGTCCTACCTCACCCTGTCCTAGCTCAACCTGTCCTATCTCACCCTGTCCTACCTCACCCTGTCCTACCTCAACCTGCCTACCTCACCCTGTCCTACCTCACCCTGTCCTACCCCACCCTGTCCTACCTCACCCTGTCCTACCCCACCCTGTCCTACCTCACCCTGTCCTACCTCACCCTGTCCTACCTCACCCTGTCCTACCCCACCCTGTCCTACCTTACCCTGTCCTACCTCACCCTGTCCTACCTCACCCTGTCCTACCTCAGGGTATAGTCGATGCAAATGACAGTCAGTATAATTTTCAAGTCACCAACCATTATGGTATAAGTCGAATTTCATTGAACAAACCACCCAATGAAAACAGTATTTTTTTCAAAAATAAAAAACTCAAAATGCACTGTTCCAAATTATTATGCACAACAGTTTCAAAACATTTTAAAGATTGTAAAGAACTGAAAATGGTCATTTGTTGAATTTACAGCATTAGGAGGTCATATTTACTGAAATGAAAAGCTTTTTCAATCAAACACATCTTAACAGGGAAAATTAAATGTTAACATAGGACCCCTTCTTTGATATCACTTTCACAATTCTTGCATCCATTGAACTTGTGAGTTTATGGAAAGTTTCATGCATAAAGATGATTTTGCTACGGAAGGCATGGTTCTTCTTTTTGTACCATGAAAGAAAGTGGTCAGTCAGAAACTCTACATACTTTGCCAAGGTCATTTTCACACCTTCAGTGACCCTAAAGGGGCCTACCAGCTCTCTCCCCCTAAAGGGGACTACCAGCTCTCTCCCCATAATTCCGGTCCAAAACTTAACTCTGCACCTCCTTGCTGACATTGTAGCCTTATTGGGACATGGTAGCCATCCACCAACCATCCACTACTCCATCCATCTGGACCATCCAGTGTTGCACGGCACTCATCAGTAAACGACTGTTTAAAAATTAGTCTTCTTGTATTTCTGGGCCCACTGCAACCGTTTCTGCTTGTAAGCATTGGTTAGGGGTGGCCAAATAGTAGATTTATGCACAACTGCAACCCTCTGGAGTGTTGAGAAGTAATTTTAAGTAATTCTGTGTGTAATTAAGACAGGTTAGATACAGGTGGAATGGTATAATTAGGCACAGAAAGAGAGTGGTTGCTGTCTCTAGACGTAGGGCCTGTTGTCACTCTCACGGTATGGACCTGTTTCTGTGAGTCAGGGCTTGGATAGGGCAGGAGAGGGGAGGAGTCAAGGCCATTTTCTCCAGGGCCCATGAGCGAGGAGGGGGCCAGGGGGGATTGGGAACTGGGGACAGACCGTATGTATGTAGTATGGAGCAAATATGTTATTCTCTTATCTGTGATTTGAATAAGATGTCACTATAACTTCCAGACAATCAAGCACAGGGGGAATGGCAGGGGACCCAGCCATTGAGAGATAGGGAGGTGTAGACAATGAACAACAACTACCCATCTATACAGGTTGGCTCTTTATGAAAATTCGGGGCATTTTTCCAACACGTCTTGATGCCTTGTTATGAGATGACCCTGTTTCCAAAACAAGAAGTACTTTATTAAAGCATTCTATTATCTACCACAACCTGACTCCTGAAACTATCATTTCAACGAAGATCCTGTCAAGCCTTAAAATAACCATCTTTACAGGAGGATGCTACACCTTGAGGTTCACGGGACTCCAGAGGCACCGGCAGCTTCGAATACCTGTTTGCTGCTTTGTAATAGCATTTTAGCAGCTGCTCTCTTAAACCCTGTGGTCTGCTTAATAATGTGGAACATCCTTCTTAAGTAGTTTTCCTTTAATTGGGCTCACCTGGCAAACTAATTATCATAGGAGTCTGAGATTGATTTCAGTGATCCAAAGAGCCCGGAGACACAATACCATCCATAAGTTTAATTGAAAAACAAAATATTTAATGTTTATGACCCTTACTTCCAATTTACATAATAATTTGGAACGCGGTGTATGTAGGTTATAGGTTAAGGCCCCAATGAACTAATACAATGACTAGTAAAATGTCCATCAAATTATTATTGGGTCAAAAACACAAATCTATATTTCTTAAAATGTTTATCTGTTTATCAATTTAACATAAAGGTATAGACATTGGAAAGTCATGTGAAAGATTAAATCTCTAAGATAGCATTTTTATAGCCTTCCCCTAAACCACAGGTGTCAAACCGGTTCCAAGGAGGGCCGAGTGTATGCTGGTTTTTGGTCTTTCCATTCAATTAGAGCCCAATTAAGACGTAGACTGCCAGGTGAGGCGAGATCCTAACCAATTAGTGACATTCAATCATTCAGGTACAAGGTAAAAGCGAAAACCTGCAGACACTAGGCCCTTTGTGGATCTGGTTTGACACCCCTGCCCTAAACCATAATGTTGAACAATCTTTGTTTTCAGGTCATTTGAGAGTTGTTTTGAGGCCCCCATGTTGTCACTTTTCAGAGGAGAGTCAAAGAGAACAACAACTTGCAATTGGCCACCTTAAATACATTTTCTCATGATTGGATGCACCTGTCTATGAAGTTCAAGGCTTAATGAGCTCACCAAACCAATTGTGTGTTCCAGTTCATCAGTGCTAGGCAGTTACAGGTATTAAAATCAACAAAATGACAAGGGTGCCCAAATATATGCACCTGTCTTATTTCGTTTTGATGCATGTTGCACATTTTCTGTTAATCCAATGAACCTCATTTCACTACCGAAATATTACTGTGTCCTTCAGTTATTTGATAGAACAAAATTAAATTGCTGATCTAAACACCCAATTATTAATAAAAATCATGGAAATTGTCAGGGGTGCCTAAACCATTGCATACAACTGTATGTACACAGATATTATTATGTACAGTATATAGACAGATATACAGTGACCTTGGTTAAATAATCACATTGTATTCATTTACACTATGATGACTATAGGTACTGTAGGATGATTAGGTAGGATGACTATAGATACTGTAGGATGACTAGGTAGGATGACTAGATACTGTAGGACTAATAGGTTTGTATAGCTTTGTAAGTCTAATCTTCAAGTAACAAAACATTGGATTAGCTTTTCCTCATCAATTCTTGGTAGGTGGAGATTCTAAAAGGGCAAACAAGAACCTTCGAGTTGTCAAAGAATTTATAGTGCAGGTTGGTTAGGCTCCAAGTGAAGGGAGCCTGTAAACACTTTACAGAAGATATAAACATTGATTAAGTTGGTTGTATAGATTTCATGACTAGAACTGCAAAAGACAGAAAGACAGTAATTTGTCTCCTGTAAATTGTAAATTGGTGCCTTAAAATTCAAGTGCACGTAACAACAAACTAGAAGCCTGTTCTCTCCTGTCATTTCCAGACAAACAGTTTAACTTTCTCTTTGTTTGGCTTTTAGAGAACCACAACAGAGCCAGGTATCTAAGCACAGAGTAATGTAGGTAGGAGTATGTCAGTAGGATGGTCACAACGGAGCCCCACTTACTTTTGAAATTGAACGCTGTGCAATCAAACTTTCATGATTTCCGTCTTTGATATATCGTTAGTAAATATGATTTAAATGACATTCAGACAAAATGTTGAATGTGACAATGAAGCTGGCCTGGGGAAATTATAAGTTGTGTTGAAGTGTATCTGCTGATCTAAAATGAGGATCACATAAAGTAATCCAGAGAGATGCATGATGGTCTTGTTATGGCTGCTGATTATTAAACGAAGCATCCAATGCTCCTTTCGTTGATGAATTCTATGCTGATTTGGTTCCCTGTGCTACTGCATATCCCAACCCTGTGCTACTGCATATCTCAACCCTGTGCTACTGCATATCTCAACCCTGTGCTACTGCATATCCCAACCCTGTGCTACTGCATATCTCAACCCTGTGCTACTGCATATCTCAACCCTGTGCTACTGCATATCCCAACCCTGTGCTACTGCATATCCCAACCCTGTGCTACTGCATATCTCAACCCTGTGCTACTGCATATCTCAACCCTGTGCTACTGCATATCCCAACCCTGTGCTACTGCATATCTCAACCCTGTGCTACTGCATATCTCAACCCTGTGCTACTGCATATCCCAACCCTTTTTCCTATGAAGTCCACAAGTCATCACCAGAGCCTTGTGGGATACGTGTAAAGTCGTGTTCGTGTGGTTAGCATAGCAATAAATACATTCCTAGCTGTTTAGAATGGATGACAAATGATCTTGTCTCAAGTGATACATACCAAGTTTTGTTGTTTGTAATACAGTCTGTTATTATTAATTTATTTCTATTATGTTGGGCCCTGCAGGATTTATGCACAATTAGGAATGTGAGAAAGCAAAAGATGAGAGGAAAGGTGACTTATGATGAACCTCTGAAAGGTCTTTCTGCTGAGACGAAGCCCAAGCGTCTGCCAGAACAACAACATTAGTTGACTTAAACAGTCTGTGACGTCCTTTTTCCAGCGGACCAAGGTCCACCTCTCACACCTACCCTATATGTCAGCTCACCAGCTGAAGCAGATTCCTCTGTTTGCCCAGCTCCTTCCTTTTTACTTTATTTACTGTACATGGGCTATGCCACTTCTTATCATGCTGCCATTATATTTGATTAATCTTCTGTTTTTTTATTTGTCTTTATAACATGCTATACAGACCTTTCTTTGGTATACTAATTGGAGGGCAAGATAAATGACTGAAGGCCTTGGTTTTTCCCCCTCTTTAATTGGGAAACCAACATTTCAGTTGCGGAGCTGTTTTCACTTTTATTCCTTGGTTTTATTATTTCTTCTGATTTCTCAGTCTTTGTCAACGTAATGCTGGCTTGTTAGCCTGTGGGAGTCCTGACTCCTTCAATAAAGGAACTTGACATGATGGAGGTCAGAGGGTAGAAAAAAACAGTGGGAGGGTCGTTGAAGACATCTTGTTAGGATGACTAATTTAGGTGAAGCTCTACATCCCTTCATATTATAACAGATACCCTGGGCAATGTGGAACACCTAAACTATGCTTCAAAGCCAAAATCTTTATTAGTTCTATCTTAACTATCGAGTTGTTTCACACTTCACAAAGTAATGCTCTTCATTTAAAATGTCCCACTTACGTGCTTTGTCTTTATATTCTTTTATTTCTAGAGAACTTGTGATACATGGATGAAGAATTATCTAGTTGGCTTTTGACTTAACAGGTGCTGACTTTTGAAAGATAAATAATACAGTAACAGTGAAAAGAAATAACAATGAAAATAAATAAAATCTCTTTTTGGAATTAAATAGGCCTATATGCTTCCTATTAGCCATTTATCTTCTGATTGAAAAGTCTTAGCTACCGCTTTAAGGTACCCATGGTAACGGAATCACTTTTTTCTGGAGAATCTATCACTGCTAACCTAAATCTGACTATTTTTACAAGCAGTTGCAATACCAACAACATTCATGCATGTGAAAATTCAACATAGTCAGAAATTGAGTAACAGGAGAAAGGTCTACTTCTTCAACAATTAAACATCAGAAATACATTGAATATAACTATGTTGGATAATATGTATGCAATAAATTGAAACCTTTATTTTTGCATACTTTAGACCACTTGTTTGATGATGTATTGACAATGAACAAGCACTTGCACTGTATTAACAGTGTGTCAGTGTGACCACGCACCATGCCGTCTGAAAGACTACACAACGTTACTACGTTACTAGCCAACTTGTACTCTTAGAAATCACAATTCACCATTGCTGGTTAATTTGTTTAGCTAAGACTGTACTCCTTTTATATTTCACTTTTCCATGCTGCGCCATTGACTTTAGACCAGGTATTTGTTGGTCAATGGCGCAATCACTTTCCGATGTCTCAAGATAGCACTACGCCAAGAATTATCCGGTTATAAGACGCCATTGACAGAAGACAAAATGAAACGTCCCGTGTCTTCGAAATATTCTTTAAATTTCTCTGGGTTTGAAAGTTGGTGGAAACATTTAGGATAATGTAAGTACACAACTAAGAAATATATATAATATAGGTAAAGTGATGTTTGCTTTTTTAATGTACATCTTTTGGTATTGTTTTGGAAAACTACATATTGTACCTTTACACTAGCAAAGACACTTGCGTTCGGACTATGCGCTGCATTTCGCCGGGTGCAAGATAGGGCCCTATATATTTCAGGTGCTAACAGTTGTAGTACAAAAGTAATATTTACTTTAGAAAAACATCAGAACTTACTTTTAACTTTCACTTGGAATGAAGGACTCTCTAAAATATTTTTCTAATATGTTGCATTAAGCATATAATGTTTCCAGCCTTGGACTGCTACTATGGAACTGTATAATTGGGAGCTCGTCTCTGTTGAATTAAAATAGTAAATGAGCACATTAAATGAAAATTTCTATAAATTAATATATCAAAGATACTTTTACAACTCATAAATATATTAATATAATGGGCTCACTACTTAGTGTTCATACATGTATTTTAACTTTAGGTCAGCTTTTTGTTGTCTACCACTAACAGGTCCAGGGAACCAAGTATACATCAGGATCACTATAATGTATATACAGAGAGCAATTTAATGCAATTCGGATTCTGACTGTACCTGGGCTACGGCTGAGCCTCCTGAAGAACTTGGTTATTAAATGTATTGGCCTGTGGCTTGAAGTATTTCAAATATGTATGATAATCATATTATCATGAAGTCAATAAAAATATCCCACTCACTATGCAGAGATTAATGTCCAATGTGAATAATACTTCCCTTTGTATAATCTTCAAAGAAATTATATTACATTTTTAGGAATAAAAGGGTCAAAAGACACTGCTATCGTTGGACCAGAAGGATTATGGAATGTATTTTTTGCAGACACAGCCTGTCACGCCGTCCCAGAATGGGATGGTGTGCCATTATACTGAGAGATGGACTCATAAATGTCTATATTGTGTATTTATATATATTTGTGTTCATTTGTGGTCCAGTGCGTGGGTACTGTGGTTTTGTGTTCTGTTATTGAGTTTATGTATATGGAGTTGTGGCGCCACCCCCCTGAACACCCGTAACACCCCCCTGAACACCCGTAACACCCCCCTGAACACCCGTAACTATGCATATGTCTCAGTCTAGTAAATCAAGTTCTTGTCATATCTGATTTCTAAGTACATACAGTCATTATCTATTAAGTTCTTATATAGACTCTGGTGTTCAGGGGAGTGGCACGGTTCATTGATACATTGTTACGTTTTATCATTTGTGAAGTGGTGTGCAGATCATCTAATTATTTAATTGATAACCCTCTGCCACGGACTGAACTGTGACAGTACCTCACCTAAAGTGGCTCCAGCTGTGAACCAATTGAAGGGAGTGGGGGCTGGTACACAGGGGGGCACCACCGGCACAGGAAGAGGGGTAGCCGGTGCAGGGGGGGAGCTGTCGGCACCGGTGAAGGGGGTGGAGCCATCGATACAGACAAAGGGGCCAGAGCTGCCAGCACTGGATCTGGGGGTGGAGCTGCTGGCACCGGTGAAGGGGGTGGAGCCACTAGTACAGGAAAAGGGGGAGGAGCAGCTGGCCCAGGTGCAGTGGGTGAAGCAGCCAGGGCTGATGCAGGGGGTGGAGCCACTAGTACAGGAAAAGGGGGAGGAGCATTTGGCCGAGGTGCAGTGGGTAAAGCAGCCAGTGCTGATGCAAATGGCGGAGCCTGTGACTCTGGCATGGGGGATGGAGGAATCAGTGGTGATGTGGGGGGCATACTGGAGTAGTAGGGACCTGGGGGGCATACTGGAGTAGTAGGGATCAGGGGGCATACTGGAGTAGTAGGGACCTGGGGGGCATACTGGAGTAGTAGGGATCAGGGGGCATACTGGAGTAGTAGGGACCTGGGGGGGCATACTGGAGTAGTAGGGACCTGGGGGGCATACTGGAGTAGTAGGGATCGGGGGGCATACTGGAGTTGCATTAATTGAAAGATGTTCTGGCAAAGATCTGTGTAAGCAAACTTCTGAGGATGTTTTTTATAATTATATTATATATTTATGTCTACTTTAGGACTAAACATACTCTGAAGCTGGTACCTTCAAGGTATTTGTTCTAAGCTTTAACACATTTTTTTATACATCTAAAATACTGTAGATATCTAGATAATAGAATATTAGGCATTAAAGGCTAAAAACGATTTAACACCAAGCTAAATTGTTTAGAATTTCACTTATTATTTTGATTGCACGAAGTGAATCAATATATTGAAATTGCAAATTTGATTGTTCTTCTCCTTCTCTTTCATCCAATTTTTGGCACCATTTCATCTCCCACAGTTTTGAAGATATTGATTCCATTTTAGCATGAAAAATGGCATCCAATTGCTGTCCAGGTTGGTTGTAAAATTGAAAACAATTCGATTGATTGAATTTTTTTTTATTGCCGTTTATAAGCGTTTTAAATTGTATAGGATTTCATGAATAATTCCATTGTAATTGAATTGTTTGACCGGCAGATGGTAGTCTATACTAGGATTTGATCATAGGCTTTATTCCACTAGTATTCTGATAGCCACACTTCAGATGATGTCATATATTCAGGGTGTAATACATTCAAAGTGAACTACAAGCATCAACAAGATAGGACAACATTAAGGGTTGAAAGACGAAGTGAGACCATGGATGTCATTGCATTATTAATATTTTACAAAAAATCTAACGCAGCGTCAAATAAAGCGTAGTACTGTACTGTATACCATGAGTTCAGTAACACCGCTAGCTAGCTAACAAGAGAGCACTGAGTTCTACATGCATGCTAATCTTTAATGGGGAGCTACGTGTTTTGACCACAAGGTAAGCGTTTATATTTTAATAAAAATGCCTAAGATAGTACTGTACTGCTAACTGTTCTATTTAAAGCCAGGGTGGTTATTTACGGTGTTGTGCAATTGTTTGGAAATAATAAACGAAAGACAGAGACAGAGTTATGCTGGAAACACACTACAGGAGTTTTAAAATCCTAACCGATTTTGAAATCTTGTAGCAGCACACACTTAAAGAATATCTTTACAGATTTTCTTCCCTCAAATCCTAAACATGCTCACACTACAAGATTTGAAAATCGTGGCGCATCACACACTACACAATGTTATTAAGATTATCGTGCCAGAGGGGGCGCCTCACGTGATCTATGCAGCAGCTCGAAAGCGGATATAAACAAAATGAATACTGAAAAATTATTTTATACAGGGTTTGCAAACGTTTATCCATCAATCTATTAACAAAGTACTGCCACAACAATTTCAATGTATTGTTTTACAATATTGCTCTGTATTGCAGCTAATGTCCACCTTTTACCAAGAGTGGTTAATGAGTTTTATAAATTGGGTTGCACTT
>JACXGM010017242.1:0-19905 GCA_016801145.1 Umbra pygmaea
TAAGTGTATCATGCTCTATAGAAAACATAGTGTTTAAGTGTATCATGCTCTATAGAAAACATAGTGTTTAAGTGTATCATGCTCTATAGAAAACATAGTGTTTAAGTGTACCATGCTCTATAGAAAACATAGTGTTTAAGTGTATCATGCTCTATAGAAAACATAGTGTTTAAGTGTATCATGCTCGATAGAAAACATAGTGTTTAAGTGTATCATGCTCTATAGAAAACATAGTGTTCAGGTGTATTATGCTCTATAGAGAATATACTGTTAAGGTGTGTCATACACAATGTAGTCTAGCATGCTCAGGTGTTTCATGCTCTATAGAGAACATATAGGGCCGGTTTTATGGACAAGGATTAAGCCTAGTCTTGGACTAAAAAAGCAAGATCATTGGAAATGTCCATTCAACTTGGTTGTTTAGTCTAGGACGTGGCTCAATCTGTGTCCACGAAACCGGAACATAGTGTTCAGATGTATCATGCTCTATAGCAGTAGTCCTCAAACCCTTCCATGGAGGGCCTAGTGTATGCTGGTTTTTGGTCTTTCCCTTCAATTAGAGCATAATTAGGACCTAGACTGCCAGGTGAGGGGATATCCTAACCAATTAGTGAGCTACTCCATCAGGCTTGTACAAGGTAAAAGCGAAAACCTGCATACACTAGGCCACAGGTGTCAAACCGGTTCCACGGAGGGCCGAGTGTATGCTGGTTTTTGGTCTTTCCTTTCAATTAGAGTCCAATTAAGACGTAGACTGCCAGGTGAGGTGAGATCCTAACCAATTAGTGACATTCAATCATTCAGGTACAAGGTAAAAGCGAAAACCTGCAGACACTAGGCCCTTCGTGGATCTGGTTTGACACCCCTGCACTAGGCCCTCCATGGAAGGGTTTGAGGACCACTGCTCTATAGAATATAGAGTTTTCAGGTGTATCATGCTCTAGAGAGATCCATTTAACTCTATAGAGATGATAATGTGTCCAGGTTTATCATTCCCTATAGAGAATATAGAGTGCATAATAAAATATGCTTTGTGATCTATAGAGAATATAGTTTTAGGTGCTTTGTGCTATATAAGAGACAGTGCTCAGTTCTATCATCTGCTGCTGTCTAAAAGGTTTAGGAACTAAAAAGAAAGACACATTGAATTTGCTTTTTTTGCAATTGCTTTCTTGGTGGTGTTTTCATCATCGTCCCGCATCAAGGTAAAAATAACCCGTCACCTGACCTGAGACCCAGGTGGTAGACCTCCACGCTGGGCTCTGATGGTTTGTTTTGCCCCCCTCTCAGAACGACCCACTGGGCCCTCAAGACAGAAATTAAGATGAAGAGGCATGTCTCAAACAGCATCCTATTTGTATATCGCACTACATTTAACAAACATCTTTCAGACCCATTTGGGACGCAACCAATATGTCCTTTCCCTTGGATGCTTGTTTCCTCTCTTTGTCTCTGTGACAGACAAGATAATGGAGTGTGATAATGGGAATCCTTCCAGAGGCCGGGCAACTTACCACGTTCATCACAGCCCCTCCTGTCACCCTCCCAGACACATAAATACAGCAAACAGGCAGTAAGTGCCAAGGCTGTGGAAGAGGAACCTGATATCATTTCACTAGCCCTGTTTTTCCATGTGTGTGGAAGCGAAAGAACGAGAGAGTCAGAAAAAAGGTTTAGAGAGCAAGAAAACAAGAAACTACAATGAAAAGAGGAAAATAATCAGAAGGAAAATAAATAGTGAGGCGTCAGATGGGGGGGGGGGTCTTGGAAGATGTTCTTGGTTCCTGTGGTTTTACAGCGCTAGGCAGCTGAGAGTCTCAACCCAGGAATATCAGCTAGTCCCCTACAAGTGGGCAGCAACGCCTCTAACTACAGACTGCAATGAAATCATAGTATCTACCCAGTCAGGATTTTGTTGATTAATAAAGGCAATAGTTGTCATGGTGTTGTAGTTACAGAAACTCCTGTTACTGCCATATTGCTCATTATGGAATAGTTATTTGGTGTATATCTTCCGGTTGGTAGACAACCTACTTGACCCACCGAGCCACTGTCGCCCCATACTAAGTCATTGTTTTTAACTTGTGATCTGGTACAAATTCATTGAATTTAACTTGTGATTTGGTACTAGGTTATTGTAATTAAAGGTGCAATATATAATATATGCACTGTAATAAATCCAAAAATGATACCAATGCCTCATTAGATATTAAGGAAACATGTTAAGCTGAAATACTATCTTCTCTGACAACAATGATAATGTCAGTATATTTTCCCTTTGAAATGTACGTTCTGTGACAGAATTTATGTTTATGTTTTGGCTGTGTGTTGTTATCAACTTCCCATTAACAGCACGACCGGGTTGCCAGGCATACCTTTAAAAATGCAAACCCATAGCCTGGAAAAATCCAGACCCAAATCCGGAGGAGATATGGGTCTGGGATCTAGTAAAGAAAATGACCCAGCTCGAGGGGCGGCACCAAGTATGCATTTGAAAATCTCACTGTACGCAATTGGATATAACTACGACCTATCACCAGTGGTTTTTCGCTAAGTACCTATGGCGAAGCTAACTGGTAGATTAAACTCTTGCAAAAACAGCAAAAACGTCCTTCCTAAATAGGAACAATTCGAGCACCGTCTTCTGTCTCTCTTTTAAACAAAAAGCCAAGTCTAACTCGTTTATTGTAGTGGCCAAAGCCGTTTTAAACAACTGGTGTTATTGCGATCTTACAATGTTTACTAATGACTTCGAGGTCGCAGCGCTGTCGTCATCTGTTTAACAAGCTTCTGGCACGCCTATATCAAATACACCGATGTGATTGGTGCAGCTCGGCTACAAGGGCATAGTTAATGAGCAGAATTACTCGGTGCCAGAGTAACTTGCTGAGCAAATTCAAACTGTGCTCTCGCGAGAACTCTGGATTTCCAGGGTACTACAACCATGGAAGCAGCAAAAAAAATAGATCAACAGAGATATATTCTACCTAAAAAAATTGTGACCTTAGTGATCTGGTACTAAGTCATGATATTTACCTTGTGATCTTGTACTAAGTTATTGTAATTAACTTGTGAACTCGTACTAAGTCATTCTATTTACTTTGTGATCTTGTACTAAGTCATTCTATTTACCTTGTGATCTTGTACTAAATCATTCTATTTAACTTGTGATCTGGTACTGAGTAATTGTATTTACCTTGTGATCTTGTACTAAGTCATTGTATTTAGCTTGCAATCTGGGAATAGTCATTTTATTTAACTTGTGATCTGGTACTAATTCATTGTATTCGACTTGTGATCTGATACTAAGGGTGAATCCCATTTCTCTGTCTTACCCCTAACCCTACCCCTTTGTCTTAACCCTAGCCCATGTCCCTTGAAATCGAGTGGTAAGGGATAGGGTTGAAAACATACCCCTATGAAATGAGACACCACTTGGTTACAGTTACGTTATCATACATCGTCGCTAGCTGGCTGATACATCACCAGAGACGACAAGTGTTGATCACAAACTTAAAGATATCAAACGAAATCCGCTGCTGATGTAGTTTAGTTAAAACTGTAGACATGCATGGTGTCCATTTAAGACTAGTCATTGAAATGCGGGAATGTTGTTCACATCATCAATGTAACAAAACTGGCGATTTTTAAAAACATTTCAATTAAAAACATGGTTGCAAATATATATCCACAGGACTGTGTAAAGCACAAAACAAGTCTATTGTAATTCTATTGTAAGTCAATTACTTAAGCTGAAAATACATTTATTTGACTCTCTTGTTGATCTGGCTGCCATTGTTGCCGGTTGCGCAGTGTATTCTGGGTACCCCTTAGTGATGGGCGATTCATGAACGACTCGTTCATTTTGAACAAAGCTTTTAAAAGACCGGTACGTACGATTCATTCTGGATCATTCATTTCGTTCATTTTCGCGCAGGCACATTACTTCTATGATCCAGTATACTGCTCGGTACTAGAATCTGAATCGTTCATATCGTTCTTTTTGGCGCAAGTGCATTACTTCTATGATCCAGTATACTGCTCGGTACTAGTATCTGAATCGTTCATATCGTTCTTTTTGGCGCAAGCGCATTACTTCTATGATCCAGTATACTGCTCCGTACTGGTACATGAGTTGTTAATTTCGTTCTTTTTTACACAGGCACAGTACTTCTATGATCCAGTATACGACTTGGTACTAGTACCTGGATCATTCATATCGTTCATTTTGGGGCAGGCATATTAATCTATTATTCAATACGATTTAGTTATTGGATTTGCACATTTGCTCATCACTGTAGACTGACTTAACTAGTCCGAACAAATTACTAGTTTGAGAAATGCACCTTTATCATAGTTTACATATGGATCTGTCTGTTGATCCTATTACAGGATTATGTACAAAATAAATATTTTAAGCTTTATGTTAATTGTTACGAAGTCATATGACGCTGGATATTTAAAATAATGGGTTTACTACACACGTATGTATCCCAGTACATACGGTACGGATCAGTATACTGGTTCTTTTCGTTCATTTCGAATGATCATGTTCATTTCAAAACGATTCGTTCATTTGAATGAACGAGATTCAAAGATACGATTCAGTAAAAAGAATCTAACTTCCCATCACTACTACCCCTTAGTTTCAAGTAAGCTCTCGAAAATGCTTGGTTTTAAGGGGTATCCACACCTTCCCGTTAGCCCTACCCCTAGATCAAAATGAGAATTGGCATAGCCCTTACTCTCAAATGAACGCACAAAACTAAGGGGAAGGGGTAAGGGGAAGGGGTAAGACAGAGAAATGGGATTCACCCTTAGTCATTCTATTTATCTTGTGAATGTGTACTAAGTCATTCTATTTACTTTGTGATCTCATACTAAGTTATTGTATTTAACTTGTAATCTGGTACTAAGTTATTGTAATTAACCTGTGAGCTAGTACTAAGTCATTGTATTTAACTTGTGAGCTGGTACTATGCCATTGTATTTAACTTGTGATCTGGTACTAAGTCATTATATTTAACTTGTGAACTAGTACTATGTCATTCTATTTACCTTGTGATCTCGTACTAAGTTATTGTAATTAACTTGTGAACTCGTACTAAGTCATTCTATTTACTTTGTGATCTTGTTCTAAATCACTGCATTTAACTTGCAATACCATGTTCCTCAGTCATTCAGTGTTCACTCTCACTCACACCACGTCCACTCCTCTTTTCCACCACATTTCTAATGTATTTACAAATTAATGCTTTGCTACAGGCCATTTAATCGTAAGAGACCAAAGGGCTAATTGAAAAAAAATCATATTGTTGGGATTTACAGCTACGGGAGTTCTGCAAACTCGGTCTAGAGAGTAACCTATGCATTATTTCATGATAAAGCCAAGACATCAGATCAGGGTAGAAAAACGGTCAAGTGAACTCAGACGCCCTTTGAAGAAATGTAATTATAGTGCTGCACTTAAGAGCATGTGGTGTCAAACTACTTTTGAAGTTTATGAGGTATATCATATCTTGATTTACTGATAACTCTGTACTTCATGAATACAAATTAGTAGATCTGAATAGCCTAATTGAAATCTACAAAAATAGGTGTTGTGATGGAATAAAGTAATCCCTTAAGAAGAATAGATTATAAAAACATTATTTGTGCATTCATGAATCATTTTAATTTTTTCTGCCACTTTTAACTGTACTTACAAACAAGCTATAAATGTTGATTTTATGTTTTTAACGTGTTGGTCTGTATCTGTATAGTTAGTTTATTTTTCATTCATTTTTAATACCTTTACAGTTTATGTAAAGCTTAGATCAGGAAAATATTAATATTTTACTTGCTGGGTTCAACAACCATGTTCCTACTCATGTTCAGCCCATTTATGAAAATCATGACTAAGCAAGATTGACTGAGCAGTGAACTTTTTTCAAAACTCTATCAGACATTAGTCTTAATGCTCCTAAACTATGGAACTCCCTACCTCTCACAATACGTTGTGCCTCATCCATGGCTATATTCAAGTCCCAGTTAAAGACATATCTATTTAACATGCATTTTGTATGATGTGATTATCTGTTTCCATGTGACTGTAATGTATGTCTGAATGTCTTGTAGTGTATAATGTAAAGCGGCCTTGAGCTATGGAAAGGCGCTATATAAATAAAACTTCTTCTTCTTCTTCATCTTCTTCTAGACCTTTCAATTATCCTGAGCTATAAAGAATTTAATTTATATATATATATATATATATATATATATATATATATATATATATATATATATATATATATATATATATATATATATATATATATATATATATATATATATATATATATATATATATATATATATATATATATATATAGTGAAAATCAACTCTCTGTCAAGCTTCTTTCTTTTCAAAATTCAAAATGAGTTTTCTGTCTTTAAAAAATATAATATATGCAACATTCTCATGATGGAAAAGTGGTAAAGTCACATCCTCACAATTATGGTAGCTCATAGGAGTTTTATTTTTTAAAAGTGTTCTCCAGGCAGATCTGGTATTAAACACATCAAACCTCCTTGTGGGCTTCAAGGCCTCCTTCCCTTTGTCTCCTAAAGATATCTGCATTCTACAGTTAATCAACTTCTTCCATAATTCTTTTAAGTTCCTTTCCCAACATTGTACAACTTTTTTCCCTGATCCATAATGTTTTCAAGATCTACAGCTTTTAGGGAAGACCAAACAGTACAGAGTAATATTTCACAATTATTTCTATACATTCTAGCTGACCCTTGGCACTAACCATGTAGACTTCTCTTGTGTGCTACATTGCATTTTCAACTTATTGGTTATTGTTCTGTTAATTTATCATTACAAGGAAAAATCTCCCACAGTAGTCACATAATACAAAATGCATGTTATATAGATATGTTTTAACTGGGTCTTCTACAACCTGGAAAACAGTTCCTTGGCTCTCCAAAGGCTCCATTAAATGGCAAAATCCCACATTTCTGACGACAGACAGGGGTTGGTCATCCAGAACAATAAACTCCAAAATTTTGTCGGTTAACTTTGTTGCTTTTTGCCTGTCTTTTGGGAAATGTATTTCGTAGTTTGAAGGCAATTTCTGCTTTTGCTGCTGCAGTTTGTCCTTATTTTTTCCCCATAGCTTTGGTAAATTCTTCATGCTCTTCACTGTGACGCGTCTTAAAATGTTTGATTAAGTTGCTGGTGTTTAAATTTGCAACACTCGTGCCACCCCTCAAAATTGTTTGCATATGCTTCATGTCGCCGTCTTACTGGTGGGTACATCCAAAGTACTAAAGTACTGCCAAACCGCGGACATGATGCGCTAATGTTATCTTCTTTTACAGAGGCGTCAGGTGATCAATTCTTCTTCGCCCCTCTAAAACAGCAGCTGCCGATGGCAACTGTTTTAAGAGCGGTGAAGAAGAACTGTGTCAGAGCTAACAGAGCTAACCAGTAAATAGATTCCTATTTCTAATAAATTACGTGGTATCGGATCGGTGCCTGGACTCCAGTACTCGCCGATACCGATGCCAGCATTTGCGGCAATGAGAGTCATTTTTGATACTGGTATCGGAATCGGAACAACTCAAGTTTAGATATGATTAAAGTCTTAGAAAACTATGCTCATGTGCACATTTTCAATGTCATGTGAGGACTGCCTTCAGCTTTGAATCAACCAATCAAATGATTTCTGGATCCAAGGAAGATCTGCCTGGAGAAATCTTGTCAATACCTAAAACTCCTAAGAGCTACACCAGAGTTTGAATCCTTGGTTTGGGGGTTGTGCAGAGACTTAATCTTGTTCGATAGTATGCAGGCCACATACCATTAGGTGGAATTTCACTTTGAAGAGAATTTAAGAATGCTTGTTACCCTGTATGCTTAGTGAGGACTCCGGCATGTGTGGACATGTAGAGAAAGAAACAGCTGTATCATATGTAATGGCACTTGATTATTCATATGCTGGTTGACTAAGGATTACACGGTGAAGGGTAACAGACACCAAACAATCAAAATATATGTATATGGACTGGCACAATCACTTGGGCACATGGGGGCCATTTTATCTAGACCACTGCTGTACTGATGTTTGAGCAGTGACTAGAGCCATCAGTTGGACTATTCTTTTCCATTTTGACGTATTATGCCCCTCTCTTTCATACCCAGATTCCTCAGATCAGCTATGCCTCAACCGCCCCAGAGCTAAGTGATGACCGGCGGTATGACTTCTTCTCGCGTGTGGTCCCTCCAGACTCCTTCCAGGCCCAGGCTGTGGTAGATATTGTGAAGGCCCTGGGCTGGACCTACGTGTCCACTGTGGCTTCAGAAGGATCCTATGGAGAGAAGGGGGTCGACGCGTTCCAACAGCTATCAAGAGAAGCAGGTGAGTCCAGAAGTGATTCCATACTGTGCACATTGTGAAGATGTGTGTAATATGTGTCAATCCTCAGATGGGCTGAAAATAACTGTTTTTATTCAGCTATTTCCTCCTGACTGCAATGGCAGCTTTATTGTTGTTGTGATACAATGGAACACTCTCTGTCTATTGCTTCATTTGTCTGTTTGTTAGTTCACGTGTATCACAGCAGTTTTCTCAGCTGTTACAATGCATTTTTGCCTAAACTTCTGTGAAACACATTTTACTGTTGACAACCAACATTTTCCTAATTCCATTGATTTGCACATGCAGAGAGATAGGAAATCAATGAATATATGTACAATACTATTGGATTGACCCTCCACCAGGGCTATATGTGACATATTTTAGTATTTCTTAATACTATTCAGAGTAGTGATGATTCCCTTAATTGACAGGGGCCCCTAAAACATATTTGAACAAAATGCATTTATGATTTTAGTTTAGCTAGAGATATTTATGGTTTAGCCAGAGGGAGCAAAGTTTAAGTTAGCTTAAGCAGAGGTGAATTTTTCTCTGGATGTTGTAATGTTGTCAGTACATGTTAACTTTTAGCAAGCTATAAAAATGAAGTAGAGGTTGCACACCTGCCGCTTAGTTGAGGTGCAAGGGATTGATAAAGTACAAAAAATAGAGAGTGTCTGCACACTCAAAATCAATTCCAAGAGTAATATTTATTTTTTGAGCTTTCGGTCGTTCAACCTTTGTCAGAAAAAAATTGATAATCATCTGTCATCAGGATACATGCATTAAACAGGACACAGTATCAAATTCATTGATAGCACCTGTTTCACAAACATAGAGAATGCTAGAGGTGCATGACTGACCATGACTTTCCTAAATGTATGTCATAAGAGGATAACAAAGAGGAACATAAATGTGTAACAATCATAGTTGTCATACAGTGTAAGATAAATAATATGTACTGATAATATATACAGAATACATATAGTCTATAGCTCCTCAAGCAGGCCATGCTAATAAGGGAAACAGACTGTTATATTATATTAGAAAAGTTACAATGTTGATACAGTTCAAATATGAAAAATAAGAAATGCATGTAGAAACATGATCAATAACTCAAATACATATTCAAATGCTCATAAATGCCTCTAACATAATGGTGCCTTGGGACTAATCCCGAAATATATGGAAAATAGGATAGGGACTTCCATTGTATAGGAATCAGAACAAAGGGATCTATGCGCGGGTACTTTAGTGTTATGATAACAGATGTGTAAATATATAACATGACCTTCATATCAAAATCATCGTTGGGTACTTGTGGGTGTAATTTGTCGAGTGTATGTATCCAAAAATGTTCTCTTTGTGCAAGCTTTTTTTCTATATTGCCCCCTCTAGTTTAACATGTTCAATGCCCTGGAAACGTAATGACGAAACATTATGTGAATATTTATTAAAGTGACAGGCAACAGGATAATTAGGATCAATATGCATGATCGTGCTCTCATGTTCACTGATTCTTGTCTTTAGGCATCTTTAGGTATTTCAACATGCAACATTTTATAACATACACCAGTAGCTAACTTTGAGCAAGCTAACATAACTATGCGACTACATTATGGCAAGCACATATTGCTCTTCATCTTACTTAGATTTTTGGTGCCTTTTCACTACCTGCAGTTTTCACAATATCGATTCCATTTCAGTGGCAGCATATGCATCCTAGTGCCATGCAGTGCGCTTATAGATTTCTAATTGATTGGTCCACTAGTTGAAATTGCCTTTTTAAAGCAATTATCCCATAAAAATGAATTGAGGAAAGATTTAGCCATCTAGTGTCTATTTAAATAAGCACATATTATTGTTTCTAAACACATTTGAGGCGAGAAATAATCTATCCAGCTCCTGAATCTACACTCATATTAGATCTACAAGGCCTATTAAAAAATTCAAATGTTGTACATTGCTGATAGATTAAGTTAGCTAATCATACCTAGCTCATGAATATAAGGTTACACAAATGTGGCATTTGTTTCCCTTTTTTCTGTGAAATGAGTATGTACAAAATGGGCTAGGAGGGGCCAGGCTGTCACTGTGTCACTTCAAACAGAGCTGGTGATGACTCTGGTAAGAGACATAATTATTGTAAATCACTGTTGTGTTCAGCTAGAATATCTCAAGGTTAAGTGTATAACTTTCTATGTAGGTAGCTAGCATAAATAAAACCTTTTGTTGCTTGGAGAGTTTGGTTCAAAACATTATCTACCCCTAGCTTGCTAGGTTACTAAACGTTTGTAAATCAAGTGTAAATGGTCTTGCAGAAAGTGTCTGTATATGTCTACCCATAGCTCGCTAGGTTACTAAACATTTGTAAATCAAGTGTAAATGGTCTTGAAGGAAGTGTCTATATAGGTTAATGAGTTGATTGTATATATATATATATATATATATATATATATATATATATATATATATATATATATATATATATATATATATTCAAGAAATATCAGAGTTTATGCTGCAGGCATTAATTGTACCCCTACAAAATATAAAAGAGCTCTATCAGATGTTCTCCAGGGTGAAACTTTAGTCCACCATCCTAACAGACAAGGGCACCCCGTTCATGTCCCGCGTTATGAGGGACCTGTGCGCTCTGCACAGAGTAAAACACATACATACCTGCATGTATCACCCTCAAATTGATGTGTTGTGCGAAAGCACCAATAAAACAATAAAGGCAATGTTATGGCAAGTAGTGAAGTAAGATGGAAAAGACTGGGAAATGCTGTTGCCCCACCTGATATTTGCGCTGCGAGATCCACAGATTTCCCCCCATTGAAACTGCTATATGGGCGTCCCTGGCAAGGCATCTTCAATGTAACAATGGAAGCCTGGGAGGAACAGCCTTGTACCAACCGATCACTCACTAGCTGCTAGCCCAATGGCAGGGCCCCTACTTGGTAGTTGAAAATATCTCTCCAGTTAACTACCGAGTTAAGCTAGGGCGTCAAAAACAGGAACAGGTATACTACGTTTATTTGTTCAAGGAAAAGGGGGCCCTAACAATGATGTGGAGGCTATGTCAACTGCAAGCCCTCGTGACCTGTGAGAAATATGGAAAAACCCTGACCAGGGTGAAATAGGAGGTCTTAGATGGGCTACTGGTCCAGTTTCAGTGTGTCTTTTCCTTAGTACCTGAACAGACAACATCGTTGTGTCACCATATACACACAGAAATAGGAAAAATGGTCTGACTAAAGCCATACCGAATACCAGATGCTCAATGGGATAAGGTGTAGGAAATAAACAAAATGGGGGTGCTACAAATGGGGGTCATAGAGCCGTCAAACAGTGCATGGTCAAGCCCAATAGTGTTAGTACCAAAACTGGATGGGTCGACCCGGTTTTTATAAAAGATTCAACTGTCAATGCCAGTGCAAGATGCCAATCGAGAGACTGTTAGAAATACCCTGAAATGAGACACTGTTAGATATACCCTGAAATGAGACACTGTTAGATATACCCTGAAATGAGACTAACATATGGAAACAACAGAGCAAGAGGGGTCCTCAGACTGGCCTGGAAAAGTAGTTGGAGACATTGGTAACGGCGAGTGGGTAGAGGTGACCGTAGTCCTAAAGTGCCAAGTTTGTCTGTTAGTTTAGGCGATATAGATTCCAGCCTACTGTGGCTGTTGTTTTGTGTTTGTTGTTATGGTTGACTACTTGAAAAGAAAAGCAGTAAAACAAACCAACTGTTACGCATAATCCCTGGTCGAGGTGATTCTTTGTGCCCTGAAGTGAAGTGCTCTGCTATATGGGTAAAGACAAATCCTGTTACATTGTGTATTGACATGAAGTCTTGCATTAAGTAATGCATTTCACTGCAGCGCTTTGTCCCCTGACAGAATGTAAAACCTAAGAATATATAACAGGGAATAGGCTTTACGGTCTGTTTTATCTAGAGTTTAAAGGAGTGTTTCTTTATGTAGTGGATGTAACCACTATGTATGCAAGGCTTGTGAAGCACTGACAGCTGTCATGTGGTGATGCCACCCTGCGAGATTCGCTCACGCTGTGATAGTTGACGTTTGTCTTGCTCTGCCAGCCAGTGTGTAGTTCACATTGAGTGACGAGTGCTGTGTGCAGAGGGTTGTAAGGTCTGAAGTTCCCAGGCTGGGTTAGTAAGACCTTAACAGACTATTTTAATGAGGGCAATATCCTAGGTCATACATAAAAAATATACTAAGTCATATTCAACAATATATTAGGTCATATTCAACAGTATACTGAGTTATATTCAACAATTTACTAGGTCATATTCAACAATATACTACGTCATACTTAAAAATATACTAAGTCATACTCAACAAAATACTAGGTCATACTTAAAAATATACTAGGTCATATTTAACAATATACTAGGTCATACTTAAAACTATACTAGGTCATATTTAACAATAAACTAGGTCATACTTAAATATATACTAGGTCATACTTAAAAATATACTAGGTTGTATTTAAAAAATATACTAGGTTATATTCAACAATATACTAGGTCATATTGAACAATATAATATGTCATTCTTAAAAATATACTAGGTCATATTTTACAATATACTAGGTCATACTTAGATATATAGTAGGTCATACTTAAAAATATACTAGGTCAAATTTAAAAATATACTAGGTTATATTCAACAATATACTAGGTCATATTCAACAATATACTAGGTCATACTTAAAAATACACTAGGTCATATTTACTAATATACTAGTTCATATTCAACAATATACTAGGTCATATTCAACAATATACTAGGTCGTATTCAACAATATACTAGTTTATATTCAACAATATACTACGTCATATTCAACAATATACTAAGTCATATTCAACAGTATAGTAAGTTATATTCAACAATTTACTAGGTCATATTCAATAATATACTAGGTCAAATTTAACAAATAGACTAGATCACCATAAACAATACACTAAATCATATTCAACAATATACTAGGTCATATTTCACGACATACTAGGTCATATTCAACAATTTACTAGGTCATATTCAACAATATACTAGGTCATACTTAAAAATATACTAAGTCATACCCAACAAAATACTAGGTCATACTTAAAAATATACTAGGTCATACTTAAAAATATACTAGGTTGTATTAAAAAATATACTAGGTTATATTCAACAATATACTAGGTCATATTGAACAATATACTACGTCATTCTTAAAAATATACTAGGTCATATTTTACAATATACTAGATCATACTTAAATATATACTAGGTCATACTTAAAAATATACTAGGTCGTATTTAAAAATATACTAGGTTATATTCAACAATGTACTAGGTCCTATTCAACAATATACTAGGTCATACTTAAAAATATACTAGGTCATATTTAACAATATACTAGTTCATATTCAACAATATACTAGGTCATATTCAACAATATACTAGGTCGTATTCAACAATATACTAGGTCGTATTCAACAATATACTAGTTTATATTCAACAATATACTAGGTCATATTCAACAATATACTAAGTCATATTCAACAATTTACTAGGTCATATTCAATAATATACTAGGTCAAATTTAACAATATACTAGGTCATATTAAAAAAATAGACTAGATCACCATAAACAATACACTAAATCATATTCAACAATATACTAGGTCATATTTCACGATATACTAGGTCATATTCAGCAATATACTAGGTCATATTTAACAACAAACTAGATCATATTCAACAATATACTAGGTCATTTTCAACAACAAACTAGGTCATATTTCACAATATACTAGTTCATATTCAACAATATACAGTGCTATGTCTTATTGAACAATATATATATTAGCTCATATTCAACAATATACAGTACTAGGTCATATTTAACAATATACTAGCTCATATTCAACAATATATAGTACTAGGTCATATTTAACAACATACCAGGTCATATTCAACAATAAACTAGATCATATTCAACAATACACTAAATCATATTCAACAATATACTAGGTAATATTAAACAATATAATATATATATATATATATATATATATATATATATATATATATATATATACATATATATATATATATATATATATATATATGTATGTATGTATATATATGTATTATTTTCCAAAGTTGGGCTGCCTCCTGCTCTGAGGCCCGGGGAAAGTCAGAGAACCCATAGTCAGGCTCAAACCACTGACTATCATGATGTAACTTGTCCTAAAAGTCAGTGTCTTATCCCACTAAGCCACACGGATTCCTAATATCCACTACTGGTGTGTCCATGTTTTTTTTTTTCCATCCTGTATTATTAACACACTTTTGCATCCCAAATAGAACCCTATTCCCTTTCTTGTACACTATGTTTGAAATTAGTGCTACCGTAATAAGGAGTGAACTATTTATCTGCTGAATAAGCATATTTTTCACCACAAGTGCTTTCTCTTCTTCATTAAGGGGTTTAGTTGTATATCAATCTGGGTTATTTGCAGATGGTAGATCCATTCTAATCCTATTCTCTATTGATTCTGAGTGCATATGTGTATGTGTGCATGTGTATGTGTGCATGTATATGTGTACATGCATATGTGTACTGTATGTGGGCATGTGTTGTGCATGTGTATGAGTCTGACCTTGTCTGATAAAGATCCAGCACCTCCCAAACCTACTTCCCAGGATCTGGTATTTTTAGTGATATGGAAAACAATGTTTACCATTTTCAGTGTGAACATTCAAATTAATTGGACAGGAGTTCACACTATTTTTTTAAAAATTCATTCTCATTCTCCTTTCAAAATATGTTTTCTGATGAATCTCATTAGATTTTTTAGGCTGGGCTGGCCTCTATGCTAAGCTATGCTATGTTGAAAAAAAGGAGCAACCAATATCTCTTTACCATAGCATTTCTCATTTATTTTCAGTCTACTTTGAATCATATACATTTCCTGTGGGAAGAGTGCTGGAAGAACTTCTAATAAATGGAAATACATTTGCCAAAGTTTAGATTTGCGGTATGATCAGAAATAAATGAAATCTTTCAGAACAGGTTACCACACTGGGACTGTGCTTATAATTTGCTCAGAGATAAATTGTCTCTTTAAAAAATTGACTTATATAAATTGCCCAATTATATACCGGTATGCTAAAGTGGGGAAAGCTGTGAGTGTACAGCATTCCCAAATTGGATTTTTGCATCCAAACACCCATGACTGTGTTGTAATGTTGTTGGACCGCTGTGTTTGGCAGCTGAACTGTGTTGATACTGGGTCAGAACGAGTTATTGATTTAATGATTGCTTAAATGAAACTTGAATGTATCATTACTATTTCCTACAGTATCTAGCGCTAACCAGTAACTGAGCTGCATATCATAAGAATCAGAAGAGTGATTAATTGCCAAGTAAGTTATACCAAACAAGGATTATGTTCTGGTCTATTGGTGCATGTCTTTTATGTACATAAATCACATAAATGTTAAAAAAATAACTTTGAAGGTGCAGGATATGAACAGATTTTCATGTCTCAAATCAGTGGCCAACATAGGCACACTTCCTGTCATAAGCCTTCCATTCATGGAGTCGACAATCTTTTGACAATCTACTTTTTGTGCAGCAGCAACCACAGCCTCGCAGACACTGTTCAGAGAGGTGCACTGTTTTCCTTCACCATGAATTAACCGTTTAAGACGGGCTCTGTGCCCTTGATCCAGCCACGGGCCCATCCATCTGGTCTGTCAAGAGTCACTCTCATCTTATCAGTCCATAAAACTTTTGAAAAATATTTATTGGCCCAGTCTTGACATTTCAATGTATGTGTCATGTATAGTAGTGGTCGGGTTTCAGCCTTCCTTTCCTTGGCCATGTCTCTGAGCACTGAACACCTGGTACTTCTGGGACCTCCAGGTACAGGAGGTTGCAGTTCTGGAATATGACAGCACTGGAGCAACACCCTCTTTCAATCTGCGTTCAAGCAGGCACAGTACATTTCTCTAGTTGCTACAAAAGCCTGCACCTCCTTTGCCCGCCTCTCATTCCAGTTCTCCGCTGTTAATGATTGGAACGCACTGCAAAAATCTTTGAAACTTGAATCCACTGTCCCTTTAACTACCGTCAAAGTACTGATATCAAATCTATTGTCAGACAATTGTACATGTTGACTCCACCCTCTCTTTTTGGCCGTTAACCTGCATTTTGCACACTCTCACCCGCACAGCTCTCTTCGTATGTTTTGCACACTCCCTTTCCCACAGCCTTGGTCACTATGCCACCTACTCTATTGTTATTTCTGTACTGCCACTTTGTATTCTGATAAATCTACCTCTAGCTCAGACCCCCAGTTTATCTACTGACTGTATAGTATACTGCTACACCACTGACTGTATAGTATACTGCTACACCACTGACTGTATAGTATACTGCCACGCCACTGACTGTATAGTATACTGCTATGCCACTGACTGTATAGTATACTGCTACGCCACTGACTGTATAGTATACTGCTACGCCACTGACTGTATAGTATACTGCTACGCCACTGACTGTATAGTATACTGCCACGCCACTGACTGTATAGTATACTGCCACACCACTGACTGTATAGTATACTGCTACGCCACTGACTGTATAGTATACTGCTACGCCACTGACTGTATAGTATACTGTCACACCACTGTCTCTACCAAATATCTACCTCCTTATGCTGGATTTGTTGCACTACTGGTAAACATTCCTGTTTAATCTGAAGATCTGCACACTGTTTTCCTGTTTTTATTATTTTTTTCTCCGTACTTTGTCTTGTAATGTATGTGTAACTATTATGTCTTCTGCACCTCAACACTTTTATCTTGGCCAGGTCGCCATTTCAAATGAAAATCTGTTCTCAATGTGCTTACCTGGTTAAATAAAAATTAAATAAAATACAATTTTAAAATAATGGGTTTCTGGTAGCTTTACGTTTGAGTCTTTTGCAGTTAATTAGCTTTTTTGTAATGTTCCTTGCAACCCTGTTGATTATTTGCAACAAGACATTTGATGGTTCTGTGATCACGCCCAAATATTTTAGCAATTTCAAGAGTGCTACATCCCTCTGAAATATTTCTTTTTAAAGATTTTTACTTTTCTGAGGAACAGAAATAATATTTATGCAAACCTTGAAATAGGGTCTTGATCTTAGGCCACACCCCTCATTAAACAAATACACATCACCTGATATGCTTAAATCCAATAAGCATTTCAGTTTATACAGCTTGCATTTGGAACATATGTATAATAATTATGATATGGTCAAAGTTCTGACTTGTCTAATAATTGTGCTTATAGTGTACTGTAATGTACAGTATAATGTAAATGACAGTATAATGTGAACAGGTACATACAGTATATATATATTCGGTATATATCTTCATAATACATGCATTATACTGAAGTGTACCAGTATAATGTAAACAACAGTAAAATGTAAAACAGTTTTCAAAATTTAAGGTGCAGGATATGAGTGGAATATGAAAAGGGTATCTACAGTATATTAACAGTATATCTACAGTATCTGTACAGTTATTTTCTGTGTATTTGGGGTGGGCAGAGTCAGTTTGGTTTCAGGGACATGTTCATGAAAACTACTTCTGTAGGAAAGAAACTGTTAATGTGGTGAGAGGTATTAATCTTGATAGACCTCAAGCTTCTGCCAGAAGAAATAGTTCTAAATAGTCACTTTCTTGGGTGAGAGCCATCAGCCAGAATCTTTGATGCTCTCCTGGAGCCACGTACGTCTTGTAATGGAGTCAGATTGTAAACAATCACCCTTTCTGCAGAGTGACTGATGCACTGTGCCCTGCCCCTGTCCTTGGTGGAGGCTGCAGGGTACCAGATGGTGATGGAGGAGGTCAGGATGGACTGTATGATGGCAGTGTAGAAGTGCACCATCATAGTCTTTGGTAGGTTGAACTCATTCAGCTGCCACATGAAGTACAACCTCTGCTCCCACTTGAGGTCCCAGGTAATGGTAGCTCCCAGGAAGCGAAGAGACTCCACAGAGTTAACTATGGAATCACACAGGGTAATGGGGGGACGGGCAGCTGGGCTTCTCCTGAAGTCCACTACCATCTCCACTTTAGAGCATTGAGCTCCAGGTTGTTCTGGCTGCAACGGGATATGAAAGGGTAAATTTCCAACCTGAAGGTAGACTTGTCTCCATTAGAAATGAATCTGATGAAGGCGGTGTCATCTGCAAACTTTAGGAGCTTGACCGAGTTGTGACTGGATGTGAAACTATTCATGTACAGGGAGAAGAGTAGGGGTGATAGGACACAGCCTTTATGTGAACCAGTGCAGATGATCAGGGACTCAGATAAGTGTTTACCCAGCCTCATGTGCTGCCTCCTTTTGGACAGGAAGTCTGTGATCCACCTACATGTTGATTCAGGCATTCCCAGTTGGGAGAGCTTATCCTGGAGCAGGGCCTGAATGATGGCGTTGAATGCAGAGCTGAAGTCCACAAACAGGATCCTGGCATAGGTTCCAGGGGAGTCTAGGTGCTGGAGGATGAAGTGTAGAGCCATGTTGACTGCATCGTCCACAGACCTGTTGACTCTGTCGGCAAACTGCAGTGGGTCAAGCTGTGTGTCAGGGAGGGGTTTGAGGTGTGACATCACAATGTATTCAAGTGACTTCTTAACAACAGAGGTCAGGACAACTGGTCTGTAGTCATTAAGCACTTTGATCTTTAACAACTGGTCTGTAGTCATTAAGAACTTGAATCTTTGACAACTGGTTTGTAGTCATTAAGCACTTTGATCTTTGACAACTGGTCTGTAGTCATTAAGCACTTTGATCTTTAACAACTGGTCTGTAGTCATTAAGCACTTTGATCTTTAACAACTGGTCTGTAGTCATTAAGCACTTTGATCTTTAACAACTGGTCTGTAGTCATTAAGCACTTTGATCTTTAATAACTGGTCTGTAGTCATTAAGCACTTTGATCTTTAACAACTGGTCTGTTGTCATTAAGCACGTTGATCTTTAACAGCTGGTCTGTAGTCATTAAGAACTTTGATCTTTGACAACTGGTCTCTAGTCATTAAGCACTTTGATCTTTGACAACTGGCCTGTAGTCATTAAGCACTTTGATCTTTAACAACTGATCTGTAGTCATTAAGCACGTTGATAATTAACAACTGGTCTGTAGTCATTAAGCACTTTGATCTTTGACAACTGGCCTGTAGTCATTAAGCACTTTGATCTTTAACAACTGGTCTGTAGTCATTAAGCACTTTTATCTTTAATAACTGGTCTGTAGTCATTAAGCACTTTGATCTTTAACAACTGGTCTGTAGTCATTAAGCACTTTGATCTTTAACAACTGGTCTGTAGTCATTAAGCACTTTGATCTTTAACAACTGGTCTGTAGTCATTAAGCACTTTGATCTTTAACAGCTGGTCTGTAGTCATTAAGC
>JACXGM010017243.1:6099-19971 GCA_016801145.1 Umbra pygmaea
CATTGCTATTTTCATGTAGCCTAATATTTGTAAAATTATAGGTAAAAAATATTGGAATCCTCAAGGAAATGCGCACATTTAAGTACAGGAACGAACAAAGGATGCAAGTTATTATGCTATTCGGTGCATACTATAACTGTAGCAAACGGCATGAGGAACGCCCCCGGAGCTCTGAAAGCCACCTTCAGCGAGGAAAGACGTTGGTAGTTTGCAAAACTTCTGGGTGAACAAAATAGTGGTATTTCTGAGTTCTGACATACTAACGTTAAGAAATATAACTTAAAGGAAATGCGATGTAGCATATTTAATTTTCTTCAATAGATTACAGTGATAATATACAGCTATAGCTAATTGTGTAGGCTACCGATTATAATAAAACAATCAAATACCTTAACAGAATAATATATGATTAGGTAAGTATCCCTGTTTTGGAAAAAGTCCCTTCAAACAGACATTTGCATCTTACACAAAACGTCTGCAATGGTTAGGGCAAATTCTAACACAAATGGCTATTGCATTCCCGTTTACAAACGTGTTTCTCTCACACTAGCTAATTAGGGAAGGAGACTTAAACCATTGACATCTGTAATAAATATTACACATTGATCAGCAATGTGTACGATGTTCTTCTGGATATGTAGGAATATTTACTTTTCTATATTTAAATTGGCTGATCAACATCTAAGAAATAGCAGATTTTAGCTTTATAATTGTGAGATTTGGCATAGTTCTTAAAAGTCCTTGTATCGGTACTCGTATCGGCAAGTACCCAAAATGAAAACTCTTTACTTGTACTCGTTCCATACAAAAGTGGTATGGCCCATCCCTATTTGTAATGGTTGTAATGTATATGTGGTATTATTTGTGCAGTAAGATTAATAATGAACTATAAAACATAACGTGTTCAACCATCAGGAACACACAGCTCTTTGCCCAATCCCTAATTAACGAAACAACAGATTGCTCCATCCCAAAACACTCATCTCACTCCCACTAGGCAGGACAAAAACAAAATTGATGTAATTTTACCCCCCCAGTGTCACTAGACACCTGAAATACTAAACCACAAGACACCATCCCACAAAGGCCCTTAGGCCCCCCTCTATCCAGAAACTCAGCACATCCCCCTTTAATCAAACATATGACCAATGCCAAAAACCAAACTTTAACACTTTTGACGTGTCAATGTAAAAACAAAATAAAACATTGCTCAGCCCTGTACTGATCCCAAAACTGCCCTGAGCAATAAAAACACTGAAGGTAAGAAAAATCAAAGAACTGTGAGTAAGTAATCCCCAACCATTAACACCTAGACCCAAAATCAAATCCACCCAGTTATAACATAACCCTTTTCATCAAATATTTAATCATTAGAAATTGTCAGGAAATGCTGAGAAAAAAAATCAGAACAAAAACCTTTCGGTGACAGGTGCTCAACTTCACTGTCAATAACCAATTTCCCAATAGCTGTAGATGCAAGGGATAAAAATAAAAATCAGTACACAATTAACAAAACATCTTCTGACAACATCTCTTAACTTAATTACATAACCCTGACTTGCGGTAGTGAATCAGATTTTCCTTGAATCATCCCATTTTTCCCTGTTCTGAAGTTAATAACCTTACACAAATTCCTCTTGTTCCAGTGACGTTTGGCAGGACTAAAGCCTGGACTTCAGTGCTGTAAACAATCAAGTTTATAACTAACCCTATTCTCTCAATAGCCTAAACTCCATAATGAACACTTCCCATTTTTGTCCAAAACCTTCCTGTATCCTATTATCATTTTACCCAATGCAATCTCTTAAAAGCATAACTAAAACCAAAACCACCAATGAACTCAACATCCACTTTATCTGACACAATTTTTAACAAAATCAGTCCTTGACCAATTTCTAACCTAGACCACCCCGAAATTCCCTAGGGCCCAGCCATTTGTCTCCCCCGATCACCGGTAAACATCTCAACTTAATCACTACCCCCCCCAGGTTAACCCAACTAAATAACTTCTCACCCCTATAAAAGCATCTTGTGAACCCCCAACCGATTGGCCAAACGCGACACATGGGCTTTCGCGGACTGAGCGAGCAGAATACACCCAAGTCAGTCCCCGGAAGTCCCATCCCCCTTAACTACTCTCTGCAAGACAACACAAAGACAGATTGACAAACAGACATAGCAAAACAACACAAATAGACTAACGATACAGGGAGCTCCAACACAACACACAAGATCTAAACAAACAGTTTCAGCACTTTAACATACTCAGTAAATCCCCGTCCCCATTCTTTGGAAACCCAACAAATAATTTCCTTGGGTATTAAAATGAAGTACATCCCAATTGACATCTTGTTATCAAGATTGATGCTTTAATCGCAATACATGTGTATAGTTTACGATCTTGTAGCGGGTGATCAAGCCGGACAAAATCGAAAACCATGACACAGCTCTCTCAAATGTAACCCAGTCCAATGACATCTCATAATTAGTTCCCCAAATTAGTCAAGTTTTCTTAATTGTTGCTCTGCTGTTAAAACTCATCGTCATTTTAAATTCCCCATTTAACATGTTCACCAAAACGCATTAATCCCCCAAGGCAAAATAAACGTGACTTTGTAAAGTGGCAGCGAAACCAATAATGAACAATTTTGCATGGCCTATAATTTTATTAATCTTAATTTTTAATCCAAGTGTTCGCAAAACGTTTTTAAATACTAGTCCCAAAGTACATCCCAATTGTCAATTCCCTTTCAAACAACAGCTCAACTACATAAAATTCCAGTCGCTATTTATCAGGTACCCACATCATAACTTCCCCAAATTACATTACCTTCAACAAGCTCAAGTTAGGTTGATACCAAACGGTTACAGGCTGTCCTTACGCAAAGTTTTTTAACCCTCAAAATTGCATGAGTCGTCTAAGTTGTAAGTGTTAATCTAAAACAAAATCAGTTCTCCCAACAAAACAATTTTAAACATCATCCAAAATTCAACCCCAAATTGCAATATCGCTACTAAAAGGTAGCAAAGTTAAATACCAATCAAACATCAACTTTGTTTACACTCACAGCACACTTCATTCTACCGGCAAACCAGTAGCATGTAGCTCAATTTAGCAAATCCTTATTTTCAAATTTTATTAGTCACAATCATGCAAAAAACGGAAGACAGCACGAACCAACACCTTACTTTGACCCTAATTCATATATATCCAACCACAGTCCAAATCCGTTTTAAATCAATAACGACATAGCCTACTATCCCCAGTTCAGGCGTGTCCAATTTAGCTTTACAATACTCCATCCAGCAACTCATTTATGGCAATCTCAAAGAAACATGAAATACTGCCGAAACAACAACTTTTACACTCAAAGGACCAAAACTTAAATTAAGTGTTATTAATTATATTAAACCAAAATTACGCAATGCATATTCAACAAACAAACCCATATTCTGTATATAACTTCTTGCCAACTTGCAGAAAAATTGTATAAACAAATTACGTCACAAAACCACCAGCCATTGATCTCCGGTCCCGACACCCAGCTAGTCCTCTGGCTATAGGTCACAGGCCACCCCCTCTCCGTTCCTGCTCCATCCTATCTTCAAAAACAGCTCAGAAAATATGAGAACATAGATGTTCTCCACCACAGCGTTATTTTACAAAATTTCAACGCAAACACTCAAAATATTTCATGTCCTAATAGATCCATGCCGGAAGACAATTCCAATTTAAATTAGGCTAAATTCCAATTCAACCTGTCCCATAACCAATTTACCCTCCCGTTAACAGTATCCTAATATCACAAAGATCAGTCAAAACTCCACCAAAGAACTGGTCAATATAAATGTTAAAACCTTTCAACATCCGTTAATACCAGATTAGTCCCCACAATAATTTAAATCCCACCAATTTCTCGCGGACACCGAAGCATCCTCAAAATTTACCACCAGAAAATGTCCATTCAGATAGCCCAGATCAAAACATACCCATACTAAACCTACAGTATCCCTTCACCTCTCCAGCGGAACTCAATCACCCCATCACTCCTAAACGTTCCGGAGACACCACTCCATCACAAAATGACCACATCCACCAAAACCACTTTAATTTCAAAACCCTCAACACACCAGTGCATTCCCATGCCGCTCTATTGTCCATACACCAGATGCACAAACCAGGAATCCATTAAAACACAAACTTTCATATTAGTTCCGCCTCATTCACCCATTTCGCAACCCCACAAACACCCATCGAAAGGCCGCAAATGGCGGACTTTAAAGACCCCAGCTAAATTTCAAACCAACTTCCAAAAGTCGAGAGTTCCCCTCTTTGGTATATCTTGTTTCCCAATTTCTCATTACTGTACCTTCCTTCCTGAATAACATATTTCATGCATTTCTAACCATACTGTAACATCCCACAAAACGTATAACTTGGCCTTACTTCATATCCAAATGCTGCTGAAAAAAGTCGACATCGAACTATATTCCAAAATTTTATCCAATCGATATTTCCCTAATCAATAACTAAAATGTAATCCAAGAAAGCAACAAATTTCAAAACGTATGTGTGTAATTAACTCTAACTCAACAAAAATAAGTGTTGTTATGTATGTATAGTAAACAACTAAAATGTATGCAACCCGCTATAGTGTAAGAATCCTGATACCCTACTTAACGCAACAAAAGTAGCCTAATTAAAATGCACAACCCCCACATGTTCCCTGCAAATTTGCATTATCTTTAACAATCCATAATCAACCAGCCACTAAAACTTTATATAAAATCCAGAATATTATTTTCAGCCCAATTTTAACCTAACAATTCAAAACCGATATGCAACAAACTTTGAACAAATTCATACTTTACCTGATTCAACCGATTCCTCCAACATCACTGTTATTCTTTAAGACACAGATATCCACATAAAAGATTCCAAAAACAGACAATTAGGCCCACGGGCCATCAAAAGCATTTAATCATGCCACCGAGACGCACACGCACACGCGCGCAGACACACAGGCAAGCAGACACAACAAGACACAGACATGGCGCCACACATACGCACAAACACCGAATACTCTCTCGCTTATTTCCACATTTCTCATAACATACTCATGTATTCTCTTGCTTTCACATCAATTCCAATTGTAACACAGCATCACAACTTAGCAATAACTTCAACAACACAAGGCCTTTAATACAAACACAAAGAAAAAGACACAAAGGAACCCCTCGTGGATTCAATGGAATCACTCCAAATGAGTCCACGACAGGCTGACTATGTTACCTAGGTTTCCCTCCGATCTACACACACAACATCACTGGATCCCAATCGTTCATACAATATGGCATAACTACAATAACCCAATAACATGCACAAACAACTCCTGTAATCCTACAAAACACCTAGACATACCATTATCACAAAAATACACTTCACCTGCCCCTGGCCTCAGCAGGACTCAAACACATCCACGACTGACTTAACTTCTTAACAAATATGACCACTGTCCTCAGTGGGTTCTGACTGCTTAATGTATAGTTCGTCCCAGCCATAAGACGCAATCACACCATCTCACGCACATTGTGGGTAAAATTCAACAGCAATAATAGAAATTTACTCACGTTCCAAACGTCTCATTAACTCTCACCTCGGCACAGTAAAACACCGTCAGGCCGCTAGTACGAAAGTTATACACAACATTTAGTCATTTACAAGCCTGCCTCTTGCAGGATCTCCAGCACCAAACAAAATATAGCAAAACTGGGAAACTGTTTTACAGTTTTAGCTAACCGCTCTCGCCAGAAGTTTCAACCGTCGCTAAGGGGTTCACATCCACCGGTAGCAACCCGGAAAACGTTCCCCTTAGGCCTGAGAACCGGTGATGGGAGGGATCGTACCATTACCATTCCTAGCTCACTAAGCGGTATACAAACGATTGGTGTCATTGCTGTCTAATAATGTATTTTTACCACATTAGTGATCAGCAAGGCCACTAGACACAAATCCTAACCATTCAGTCAACCTTACGCAATGCCAAACGTGCGTGGAGGTCCGGTATCATAAGATTTACTTTACTGCCAGGTCTTATTTACAAACACATAAACAGGTCGTTACAGATTACATAAACAGGATCTCTCCCAGCAACAACACAGTACACTAGCGCAGCTTTGCTTTTTATACAAACACTCAGTATATAATTTAGAATGAGGGGTTTGGACTAGGTAAGAGTTCCCTGCCGCATTAGAGTCAGCAGACTGTGCAGCCGCGAATTTCACAAACAATATATTCTATTATACAGGGAGACAACTCACCGATAAAATGGCCGCTTTAAGTTTGTGAAAAATGCGTCCGGCCCTCCGCCGACAGTCCTGCAACAAGTTTAAAGAATGAAATCCTAACCTAGTCCCTTCGTGGTCGCCACTTGAAGTATCTAATTATTAATCAAAGAAAGACATAAGCATTGTAAAAAAGAGCAAATTAGACACTATTTCTCACAAAACAGTGCCAGTGTTTAATCCATTCTAAAATAGGACAAAGACCAAGACATACATCTTTTACACAGCATTATATCCCAAAACTGAAACCTCCCCTCTTTCCTGATTCGCTAATTCCTTCAAACTAATAATAACACTTCCACTGCCCATCCCGGTGTCATAAAGTCTAAAACAATAAACCTCTTCTTTGTTCAAAGTGAACCTCTCGACCTTTAACCTAATGGAGGTTTCAAGCTGTCCAGGACTTCAACTGAAACCTGACCAGGACACATTTCTGACCTTCTTCCTGTCCTTCTCTACTCCTTAACTTGAAAGGCAGATGTCGCAAACCCTAAAGCTAATTATCTCCCTTGACCAACACCCCATCTATCTACTAATCAGAGATCCAGAAACAAAAGGTTGACCCTATACATTCTTCCTGTCCTGAGGATTTACCACCCCCGGCTAACTGACCAACCCTTATCTAATGGCCAGATGTGAGCCCTCAAGCCAACTGCCCTTGTTGACAGATAAAAAGAACAGAGACAATGATTGACCACCACCCCCAATTCTACACATTCTTGAGCTTACAGTTTGGTGCAGAACCAGGCTCTTTAAAACATTATACATTCATAGTTTGTTAATAATGGTTACCTTCATACCTTCAATCTGCAAATAAATGATTCAATCTTCAATAGATTATTATGAGCTTCTCAAAAATAGTAAACATGACATTCACACCTGTGACACATTTGCAGATATTGTTAAATGAAAAGACATTCCATTTACTTTTAGAATACCAATTAAATATTTCTATAATAGTTATTTATCGCATGTATTTACTGTTTACTGTAAAAAACCACTACAGGGACAGTTGTCTGACCTCCATCGGACATAGTAATTGAAATGTCTTGTTGTGGAACCTATCACAGTAGAGCTCTGCAGCTATCAACTTAAAGCTACACTGTGTATTTCTTTGAGTTGATTCTTAGCAAAAACCCATTTGTTCTTTCAAAAATATGTGCTCATTCATGTGTGATTACTTCCACCAACTACTCAAAGTATTTTCGTAAGTGTAGAATCTTCCATTCACAAAACATACAATGGTGCGCTCGAATTGTGGCAGCCATGTTACGCCTCCATCTTTAAAATACAATAGCCAAAGAGGGACATACCTGGAAATTCAAGCTCGGCCTTTCGCGCTTTTACACTAGTGGCACCGTGATGAATGCTAGAGGGAGATTACTCACGACTGCCGCGAAATGTCAGTCTGTTGAAGATGTAAGATCATGCCTAATCTCGAGGACATGTAATGGCAGTGCTGTTTGATACTGGCCCAAGCTGTAGGAAAGAACGTTCGCCTGGCAACACAAACTCGGATTTTCGGTTTCAAAATAATAGTGCTCGTGGTTCATTGCAATAATCATTGTTTATTCATTGCATAGGTTCATGTTTTGCTAAAATCAGTATTCTGTTGGAATAAAACATACTCTAGTGAATGCTTTTCAAATTTAATTGTGTTTTCACATGAGACACTGACAATTTATTCAATCAAATTGTGTGTAAAACATATTTGTTACTTTTATTAAAAAAACATGTTAAATTATTATTTTTGCTATCACATGCTCTTATTGTTTCTTTACACACAATACAATTGCATTTGGTTACAATTCACAGGCTGTGTAGTGAATTAACAATGATTATTGCAATGAATCAAAACGAGCGCTATTGTTTTGAAAGAAAAACTAATATCCAGGTTCACATTGCTGGTATAATAACGCCAGGGGCTTCAGTTGCTTGTCATATACAATTTCACATATACAGATGCACAGTATATGTGAAATTGTATATGTGAAATTGTATATGACAATTTCACATATACAGATGCACAGTATTTGAATAGATATCCAACCTGTAATTGTAAAACGGGTGGGACGCGAACCCCATATTTCAACTTAATATAAATCTATATCACTCACGTCTAAACGTGACAACACATAATCAAGAGAAACGGATGGGAAAACAGTATATGATATGTTCCTCAAACACAGTGAAATATTGTTTTACCAACAGGTGTCACTGTATAGTACTGTGTTTAAAAGCTTTGAGTAGTGAACTGTTTTTCGGCACAATTTGAGAATCCTTAAAGGCTTCAGAAAGCATTGTTTGCAGATCACTATATATCAGAAAGAGTCTACATATACGTTACGAACACACATTATGATAAACAATGAACTGCAGGTGAAAGCACAAACACAGGAACTTAAATACATGCACTGATGACTGAAGTGATACCGGATATCTGTGGTTGGAGACAAAACAGACAATCCATTGGTTGGTGATGATGTCATTGATAATGATATCCCAGGTGACTACAGAAAACTGAGTAGATTGGGCTAGAGGCACTGACTGCACCAGCGAGAAGGGAGACCATTACATTTGCCCTTGCAAAAATTTCCATATGTACTGCTTTTAAAGCAAAAAAATACTTACTAAATACGCATATATGAACATGAAGCACAGTTAATTTAGCCTGTTTGTAGTACAAGCAATATCATAACAAAAGTGGACTAAATAAAATGTAAGCATTGTTTTTCCCACATTAGGACCACATTGTCATGCAGCTGAAGTGTAAACTACAAGAATCAATCAACGTCTCACTCAAGACTCACAAAAGCTCATTCCTACCAGGTAAATTAATGTTACTACATTGCTTTACTTATTACAGTAGTGTAAATAAAGTCAAGTACTACCAGGTCAGAACTCAACAAGTCGGCATAAACATTCTGCTTTATCTTATAATGAATGGTGCAGTGGCCCTTAGTTAGCTTTTGTCATTAAGAAACCAAGACTCCTGCTTGAGGATTAGCAATAGTTCAATCCAATCACTAGCACATTCTATGTTTGTAGGGGTTGGCTGAAAAACATTGAGGTAAAATGATAACAAAGCATCCCAATTAGAGGACTGACAAAAGTGTATATGCACAATAGTCACAGCAGTCACTCAACTTATTGTAACTTGTAACCGATAAACGGGATAAACTCTGTAAACACAAGCAAACTCTAACTTACAAAAATCAACATGGAGGTGGTCGATGGTGTGCAGTTTTCACTGCACACTGAAATGGAGAGATGTACTGAGAGATTGGACTCTACAAATTTATAGGTATTTCTGTTTATATAGTGTGTTTATATAATGCCAGCAAAGCTTTGTTCTATTTTGTATATGGGGATCTGTATTATTTCTTAAAAATGTATGTGGAGTGTGGTGCCATCCCTTGTTCACCTGGTGCTCTAGGCAGGTATCATAATATTCTGTAAGTGGATCATTAGATTTATTACACACAGCCGTTATTCCTTGCTCTATTTAAGCCCAGGTGAACAAGGGTTGTCGCGGTTCATTAATGGAGTTATATGTTAGATTATCTTCCTTGGTTGCCGTAAGTACTGAACATTTAGACTGGAGGTGGCATGGGGATGGTTGTGATGGTTGTGACAATCTGCAAATGCATCCACCTAAAAACTGATCAATAGATGTCACAGGATTTTGATATTCCACAATTTAGACAATATTAAATAAAGACCTTTATTGAATTATGAAAGGAAGATTCATAAACAGTTCTGAGACCTAGGTTTTTTGTAGGTCTACAGTATGCTTTAAAGCTAGATCCTTCTAATACCGAGGTCCTGATTGTGGTTGACTATAGGCCATGAAAACTGTAATCCATATTGTTTTTTCTGGTCAAGTCATTTTGAAGGGGCACTGTGTAGAACTTTGTGCAGTAAGAATTTTCTTTCAGTGTCCAGCTCACAAAAGCTGCACAAACTGTATTTATAAATTGCTGTAAAATGTGAAAATGTGATTTAGAATGGACAATGTTACAGTACTCTACACTATGCAGTTTTTATTTAGCCAGTTGAACAGGAATTGCAATGAGGCAACGACAAGTTCTATTTCCAGTGTTAATCAATGGGCACTCACTGGTCCATCGTTTATATAAATAACAATTTCTAGGCTGTTCTTTTGTATTTAAAATAGCACTGCATAGTTTAGGGAATAATTATCCCATATAAATTGTTGTTTCTTTCCATGTTCAATGACGTGTGGTAAGAATGGGTCGGCTTGGCAACATGTTGAAGGAAGCATGAGCACCCTCAACCATCTATTGAGGAGTTGCCGACAAGGCAGGGTCAGGGGGAATTGGACCTGACGATCTGGGATGGGTAGATAAATGGGTAACCCCTCCTGGGGAAAAAAACCTTTGTCTTAAATATACTGTATATAAATACAGATTATACTACATTTGTAAGATGGTCACTTGAAAGACAGTGGTTTCAGTTCAAGTGGTTTTCAGTTCATCTTTAAATGATATCAAACCAAATAAACAATAAAGATTAGTTGATTACAAGTGATTTGACAACCATCAAACTGTACAATCTTGATCTTCTCCTTTGAAAGCTAATTATTGTCCTAAATGCTTTAATTCAGATATCACTGAAGAATATAACCAAATTAGGATGCTGTGGAGTAAATTTAACAATGTACCGTTCACTCCAACACTGGATTCTCCCTCAAACCCCAGTGCATTTCAGACTCAGTCTGTGCAGGTACGTTTGGTGGGGGATAATTAATCTTCACATTACAATCATCAGGCTCAGAGTATGATATTATTGAATACCCTGTTTTATGCTTACCTTGACATCCATTTTCTCTTACAGATGCAGACAAGTGTTCCCACTCAATATATCTGCAAGCCTACTTATAGGTAACTATTGATCTTTTAACTTACATTTCAATATGAATGTACACCAACCCGCTCACTTAGGTCAGCTGAACAACTGCACCTGAGTGTCCCTAAAACAAAGCGGAAACTTAAAGGGGATCGTGCTTTTGCTGTGGCAGCTCCAAAAATATGGAATGAGCTACCTCTGCCTATTAGACAGGCTTCTTCACTGTCCAATTTTAAATCTCTTCTTAAAACCCACCTATTGTCCTTGGCATTTCCCAGCAGAGGCTGACATTTTTGTCTAAACATTTTTACTGTTTTATGTTTTACATGTTAGATGCTATTAATGTTTTAAATTATTTCTACTTTCTCCTGTACAGCTCCTTGTGCAACGTTGGTTGCTTTTAAGGTGCTTTATAAATAAATTTGATTTGATTTGATTGATGAATAAGTGTGTCCAAACATTTGACAGGTACAGTAGTATATCCTGTTTCTTTGCAGACAGCAATGCCCTCAGGCAGGTCTTTTCCATTGTGGTTTAACTGGACTAATGTTTGAGATGGCTGGGATGGGAGAGGTGGTTTACAAGATGAAGCAATGGGACACAGACCTCCTGGGCTCCATGACACCAGCAGGTCCTCTGTTCAGCATCAACTGTCCTGCTGTCCAACAACTCCATCTCCCACACTGTATGTGTGATGGTACGGGATGCATCAATTCACTCTACTGTATCTGTAAATATTATTTTACCAACAATTACTAAATGAGTATGACAAGACACCAGGGGCCTCATGTATAAAAGATTGCGCAGCTTGCATACCAGAAGATGGCGTACGGCCAAAACTGGAAAAGTAACTACGCACAGAAAAATTCACATGTATAAAACCGGTCGTACGCCAGGTCCTGCGCACCTTTCCTTTATAATTCACAATCAACGTGAGATTGAATGCACGTGAACGAGCCACTGACCCCACCTTGCCTCCTCCCATAAATGAATATGCCGATAGCCTATATATGCGCCCCTTAGGTCATTTCTTTGCCTGAATTACAATGGCTAAACACGCAAAAAAGAACATTTTCACAGACTGAGATCGAAATTTCCAACAACCGAGAGGAAGGCAAGGAAACGTGGCCTGTCATCAGGTATTAGTAGAAAAAAAGTTGGCGGAGTGGAAAACTGTCACTAGGGCTGTAAATGTTTCGGAGAACCGGACCATGGTCACGCATCATAATCAGGCAGCGCCAACGGCCTTTCAGCTGCCGTATGGTCCGCTCCACCACTGACCGAGCCCCCTATATGTACATCATTGTAACGCTGCTCTTGCTCATTTTGGGGGTTTGTGAGCGGGGTGAGGAGCCAAGTTTGCAATGGGTAACCACGGTCACCTACGGGTATACATTAACCACATACTCAGATAATACAAGATCATTGTCTTATTTTACCGTATAGCCTAATGATCATAAATGACATTTATTACCAATAAGCAAACCAGCCATTCTGCACAGCCCCTGCTTGCGACAACATCTGTCAAACACATTTGCGCATCATAGATCACTTGCACATTAATAGAGTGGAAGTGTTTTCTGTTCACATAAGCAAATTCATTATGGTGCCCTTATAGCAATGTGAGTGCAGTCGATGGCTCCGATTACATTTGAAAATCGGCTCATCGCTGCGAATTGCAATTTAATGTTGGTCTGCTCACCAACAGTGAAGGGACATTTTATGTACCTGGGTGACATACGGATGAGACCGTTCCATACAGCTGCCATGGTGCGCCTCAGAGATGGTTGGGAAATGCCTGACCGGTCAGCCAGCTCTCTCTGAAAAGCGCCGGTTGCGAGGAAGCCCAGTGTGGTGAGAACTTGCAAAGGGACAGGTAAGTGTGGATCCTTGCTGTGCCACGTTCTAAAGCCGGCCCAAGCTCAGCACAGAGTTCCAACAAGATAACCCTTGGCAACCTGAATCAACTCATAAGCCAGTCATCATTGCGGGCCAGCAAATCAGTTTGGTCTCTGAATACACGCTCTCTCCAGATGCTCCTAGTTGCAATGTCTTCTAGCAGTGCCAGAGCAGCCATTGCACATCAAGTATAGCAGCATGATTTACGTGTCCTTTTATAGACTACACCTAATTTCCCACACCTTGTTCACTTATTTACACAATCCACAGAATCAATTGAGCATCAACAGTGAGTGATTTTGCACAACTGTTACTTGAGGTGGATCCGGGCGTCATGCCTCCTGTGCTTTATGGATGAGCCAAATTCAGGCTCACAGAGACAATTGCATTTTCCCTTGCAAATCTTGTAGCTGCACAGCGAGAATATATTTCATCTGTGGTAAATAATCTGTGCTGTGTGGAATGTTAACCATATACAGAGGGTGACATGCATTTACTGAATGATTTTGTTGTTCGTTTGACACCCTCAATTTTAACAGAAGTTATTGATTGGTGGCAGATTAAAGATGAACTGAACTGGAATTTTATGTAAAGGTGATATAACAGACATTTTTTTTATTCTCATTGGTACAATGATTAAAATGGCTAAATTTGTTAAAAGGGATAAACGGATATGTTGAAAGGGTTGTTTTTGTTACATGGGCGCCGCCATTTTGGATTTCAAAAATCGGCTACGTCACTGGTATGGTAAGCTACTCA
>JACXGM010017244.1:0-19871 GCA_016801145.1 Umbra pygmaea
ATTGACAGTAAAACAATCTGTCCTTCCACACAGGTTAAAAGTTTGGGTGTCATCATGGATAGCACACTATCATTTGAGGGTCAAATCAATAATATCGCTCGGATTGCATACTTCCACTTACGTAATATTAACCGTCTCCGTCCCTTTCTCTCAAACAACAATACTGCAGTTCTTATCCACGCACTAGTCACTTCACGTTCAGATTATTGTAACGCTCTTCTCACCAGTGTTCCTTCGAAATTATTACATAAGCTTCAGCTGGTTCAAAATTCGGCAGCTCGTGTCCTTTCAAGGACACCTTCTATTGAGCACATTTCTCCAGTTCTGCAGCAATTGCACTGGCTTCCAGTGAAGTACAGAATTGAATTCAAGATCCTGCTACTTACATATAAGGCACTTCATAATCTTGCACCCCAATACATTACTCAACTTCTCCATGTTTACAGTCCTTCACATGCTCTCAGATCTTCTTCTTCAATTTCTCTGGTGTTACCTCGAATTCGACTGACTACAATGGGTGCCAGATCTTTTAGTTATGCTGCCCCCCGCCTATGGAACTCTCTTCCCCTTGATGTTCGCAATAGTGACTGCTTGTTGACATTTAAAAAGCGTCTAAAGACACATCTTTTTGTACAGGCTTTTTAAAATATGTTTTATTGAGTTTTATTTGCACTGTATTTGTATGTGTGGCTTGTTTGTTGTAATTTGTTTTATGTATATTGCTTGTGAGGTGACCTTGGGTGTTATGAAAGGCGCCATTAAATAAAATGCATTATTATTATTATTATTATTATTATTATTAAATTACAAATTAAAAAACAGAATCCCTGAATTGGAAAAAGAATCACCCCCCTCCCAAAAATGACTTGTAAACCCAACCAGGTGTAGTTAATCTCCTTCTCTGTAACCCACAAAGCCAGTTGACTTTCAACGGTGATCAGCTGTGGTCATTCTGATTAGCTCAGCATGAAACAAGCTTTTCCTAAAGCATTTTAGTCCTTGGTAGTGCATCTGAAGACAACAATCAACTACGGGTGGCAAGGCATTGTCAAAAGATCTACGGGATAAAGTTGTGGACAGGCACAAGTCAGGAGATCGATACAAAATAATTTTAAAGGCTTTATCAGTGCCCAGAAGCACAGTGAAGTCCATTATTAAGAGGTGGAAAGTATTTGGTACAACACAGACCCTACCTGGGTCAGGACGTCGCTCCAAACTGGATGGAAGAGCCAGGAGGAAACTGGTCAGAGAGGCTACCAAGAGGCCTACAGCAAGAATGAAGTAGTTGCAGGAATTCATGACAAAGAGTGGTCATTGTGTGCATGTGACAACAATATCACAAATTATCCACAAATGTGGCTTGTATGGGAGGGTTGCAAGAAAAAAGCCACTCTTCAAGAAAGGCCACATGCAGTCACGACTGAGCTTTGCCAAAATGCACCTTGAAGATTCTAAGGCCACGTGGAAAAAGGTGTTATTGAATTGTATGGCCTCAACGCTAAACGATATGTCTGGCGAAAATCCAATACAGTTCACCATCTAAATAACACAATTTCTACAGTAAAGCATGTTGGTGGTAATATCATGTTATGGGGTTGTTTCTCTGCAGCAGGGACTGGAGCACTTATAGAAGAAAAAATGGATGGAGCAAAATATTGACAAATCTTTTAGGAAAACCTGCTGCTCTCTGCCAGAAAGTTGTCAATGGGAAGAAGATTTACCTTCCAACATGACCAGGACCCAAAGCACACAGCTAAACCAACCACAGAGTGGTTGAAGGAGAAAAAGGTGAATGTCCTTGCATGGCCTAGTCAGACTTAAATCCCATTGAAAAACAGTGGAATGACTTGAAGACAGCAGTCCACAAACAGTCACTATCAAATTTAACTGAACTTCTCAGCAGTTCTGCATATAAGAGTGGTCAAATATTGCAACTTTTAGATGTGCAAAGTTAGTAGAGACATCATATAGTAGAGACAAAGTTAGTAGAGACAAGCAAAAGGGGGTTCAATAAAATACTGAAACAAGGGGGTGATCCTTTTTCCAACTCAGTGATTGTTTTTTTAATTATTTATTTTTTTCTGACATGTTGGTGTTACATCTTTCACTTGAATGTTATAAGTTGCACTGAGTAAATACAGCTGAATGAAACAAAAACTGTGACTGTCTTCATTTCAGGCTGCAAAGCAACAAAATGTGATCATTTTACAGGGGGGTACTGGCCACTTCATTAGTTACACTTTGCTAGTACCGGGTTGGACCCCCTTTTGCCTTCAGAACAGTTGTCATTCTTCGTGGCATAGATTCAACATGGTGCTGGAAACATTCCTCAGAGATGTTGGTCCAGAGTTACATTATTACATCACGCAGTTGCTGCAGATATGTCGGCTCCATATCAATGATGCGAATCTCCCTTTCCACCATATCCCAAATGTGCTCGATTATAAAATAGAATATAAAATAGACTGTCTGTATTGAAATTCATATAAAGTATCAACTGCTTTTTGGTTTCAGGTAGACCTATTAGTACTCCTGTGTGTGTGTGTGTGCGCGCACCACTGGAAATCATATTAAAAAATATAAGATGTTTTTGGGGCTGACATTTTTACTAAATCTGTAAGTGGGATTTAATTGTCCACACCATTTGTGTAATGAGCATATTGTTTAAACTTCGCAAGTGAAAATGCTCACTAACAGACATATAGACAAATGTGCACCCAACATTTTAGACAAATATGCTTTCTGGTGTCATTATTCACCTCTAGAAACACCTTTTCAAACATGGGACCAACATTTTACATGTAAATGTCTATTTTGTTTTGATGATACTTAAAGTTGCTCTGTGTTGAATCGAGCCATACGAAACTACCTTCTCTTAGCTGCCGACCAGCTTACAAACGCTGTAAAAATTGTCAAAACCGATGTACAGTATATCAGATTAAGATCCCCTACAGTTTCCAGTGCTTTGTTACACACAAAATTATGGCCTAAAATGTAAAATTTATATTGAAGATGGACTGGCATGTGCCCATTAACAAACACTGTGGAATCACAACTCGTCCTCATTATTTTGTGTATAGTGTAGGAAATCATGATCCCATCCAAACTACTTTTTCCAGTTTTTAAAATACCATGAACTACATGTTGTACAGTTCTTGGAAGCTATTTTCACAAAATTCTACCCAGCAGGGATTTACTCACATAACCACATTAGTTCTGTAGAGTTTTAGCTGAAGGAATACAAAATAGAGGCTAAACGATGTTGGTATTATTTTGTAATTGCTGTTTATGGAATACTGAACTTTCAAGGCTCTACAGTAAAAGTTCCTTGGTTAATTTCCAAGGATTAAGTAAATAGATAACACCCCTCAGAGAGCTGGCCTCAGCCAAAGTCCTGTGAAGAATGTACTAAAGTCTGTAGAGATGTTTCTACTGTAGGAACTGTTGAAACTAAACAAAATTCCCATGTGACCATGGCACAATATTCTAAACGGATGATGAAATTTGTCTCAGACACCACTGGCACAATATTTTAATACATTTTGGTGAATGACGCAATCATTTAGAAAATGACAATGTTTAGCCCGGGGGGTGAGGATATCATTCGTTGGGGACATGTCTGCGGCTGCCTTGTTTTTTTACTCCTCTTAAATATTCCCACTGAGCCACTTAGCATAATTACAGATAATTTATTCCCAGACCTAATCAGATCAAGTGTTTTCTCTGTCTTCTCAAATAATAACATGAACAGAGAGCTTGAAAACATTAAGGAAGAGTTCAACAACCCACGCTGTTTACCAAAGTTGACTAGCACATTTGCAATTTTCAGGATTTGACAAAGTGAAATGGAATTTTGCCTAAATATAATTTTATAGAGAAAAGATAACAAAAGCAGGGCTTTCTTTTTATAACTACTTTTATTATATTCACAGTAGTCTGAGACAATCTCTGAAGGGGAGAAGGACAAAGAAGCAAGAAGATGGCAGACTTGAATGGAGCGTACAGTAAGCATAAGCTGCAAGTCAACCTAATAGTCATTTTTATAATTAGCCTGTATCATTCACCACCTCAGCCATATGGTCTTACGCTCTATAATTATTACTCTGTATGACCTCTACACTACTCTAGTTGACCTCTGTATGACCTCTACACTACTCTAGTTGACCTCTAAAGCAGTTAGTATCAATCTATTGTTTGTGGAACCATGATGTGCTGCATCGATAGTCAGGTGTTCTTTATTTATTAAAAAAATAAATAGAAACGTACAGTGCTGTGCAAAGGCGTAGTGCCACCAGAGGATATTCTGAATACCATTTATCTGAGCAGAAAGCGTTTATATAAAAACACTACTAACATTGAAGTTTGTTAACCTCAAGAAATAATACAAGTTACTTTTGTGTTGCCTCCCTTGGAATTAAAATCAAAGGCAGTTCGCTTTGGTCATCTGTAATATCATTCTTTGCATGTAGTCCTATTTTAAATTCTCTTAACATTTTTGCAGGATTTGCCATACCTTTTCTTTTGACTGAGTTGAACTGATCCGAAACAGCTTACATTATGTTCGGGTCAGGTTTCTGAAGTGGCAAGTTGAATGTTATGAATGTTCCATCTGCAGAAACTCTAAGCAGGTCTTAATTGCCTTTCAGAGTGAATATTTCAATAACGTGCTGAATGGTAACATCAAAGGTGTCAAGTTCTTTTAACACATGTTCTTACAGTAGTAGTGTACTTTGGTGCCAGAAGAATCTTCTGAATGTTGATCAAACAATTCACTGAATTTAGTTTTCCCTCAAAGAGGTGACCTTTAAGTATTTAAGTGGTCGTCAGATGCAGGGTGTTCCTCTGATTTAATTCTCTTCATTTTGTCCAGTTTCATCAAATTTCTTCATGACATGCTCTCTCCTATGTTGGACAGCACCAGAAATTCCTGTTACTTTTTATTGTTTTCCTGTTTTTTTTATGTATTGCAATCTAAATGATCCAACCCTGGCTTTGAAAGCATCATGCTCTACTATTATACTTTCCTTGCAAGATATTGTGTTAATTCAGCCACTCTGTAAATGATGGTTGTCAAGAAAGTCGACAGTCGGGAAAGCTACCACATAGTATAGATACACATCTAATCCCCTGAGCCCATCCGCCCACTCCGCCCCAGATGCACATAACGCTCTGCACTAAAGCCAAGAGAGAATCTGCACTTGGTGGTCTTAACTTATTTATAGACATCTCTTTCGCCTGGACACCTCTGTCTATCTCTATTTTCATGCGTCTTTCCACTTCTCTCATCCATGCATGTGGGATCTGTGGTGTGGCCATGGAGGCTTCAGACACACCTCTCCTCCTGCCAACACGTGTGTGTGTGTGACTGGTCTGTCGCCAAGGAGCCTGGCGGACGCATCACATAGTCCATCTTAATTCTGGCCAGTTTCCTCAATTCCCACAGGGAGGGTCAGTAATTCCATTTGTGGCAAGAATCCCCCGTCCTCCCCAATCTTCTGTCATTCTCTCATGCTCATCCATGCCTTGGCTCGACTAACCCTGTCAGGTGAGGATCTCACCCACGGATAGCTTACAAGTCCCCCCCACCTTCAGCCGCACACCCACACAGGCAGCGATACAAAAGGCAAATGACAACAAACGCTCAGTATTGACGTGTGACAATTGCAATAATCACTTAATCCATTCAGTGTCTTTGTCGTTTGGTTCTGTTGTGGTTGGGGGTTGAGTTGAATAAAGGTGAGGTTTCCAACATGCTAGATTCTTAGCGTAACAGACAAATGTGCTTACGTCAGCAGAAGAAACCTTGTTAAACCGAGGGAATCTAGAGAGGGCTTGGTTGGAGGTAATGGCCATCAGTACATAAACAGTGTGTGATGGCCTTTGTGCATTTGTGAGAGGGAAAATTAAAATTTGAAGTAAAATTTTTTTTGAAGTAAATTCCTGTCTGCTTGTTTCACTGTAGATTATTTTGTACTAGGTGTCATTAACTGAAAGATATTGGTAAGTATCAAAACATCTGTTTGGAACGCCAATTACGGTAAGTATTATCACGTGCAGTGTGTTACACATATTGTACACAGCACAGGTCCCACTCATGGGTTTCCACCCAACACAGCCAACCTGTGTGAATTTGTTTTTGTGCACTCGAGTGCATGTTTAAGGGCAAACTGTAATCACTTTCTACTGAGACTAGTGTATCATAGCATGACCAATGTCCACTTCTGCCTTAACGATTGGCTTTCGCCACTTTACTGCCCTCGCCTCCTTGGCTTACCCTACAGAAGCCTGGTCGATGGAATGCCACAGGCTGTGTATCCATCAACCAATAACTATGCAAATACAAATCAATAGCAGAGACACAGGAAACCGCTGGCTCGCCAATTAAAGGATGTGTTCAGCGCACTCAAACACTGCAAGCAATATTTTTCTAGAGTGGAAAAGCTTTTGTAAAATTGTAATCTTCAGTAACATAATTAAAAACAAAATTTCAAGACATGGTAATAAATCATCTTAATTATAACCAGTAATACCATATCATGGATGTTAGATCTCCACTAATCTTTTAACTCCCTTGGCACATGACATTGTACATTCTACCATGGAGCATTTCATTTAATTTAGTATTGTGCTACCTGTGCATGACTTACAGATTGGGTATGTTTTTTCTTATTGTGCAGACAGCTAAACAGTATAATATATTGATGCTGTGTACATATCCAATTTACAATATCAAATAGCAGACCCATTCGCACATGCCTTATACCTTGTGGCAGCAGAAATGTTTATGATGAAGAATAGGCAAGAGTATGTGCACACACCACAAAAAAACACACAGATCTACACACCTGCATCTTTCGATTCAACTTGTTGCCTTAGCAACTGCATGAAAAATGGCCACACTAGCAGGCCTTGCTAGCAGAGTGCTGCAACACCAAGACCAATGAGAAAGCTGTTATGACAGGAAGACTGCAGTGACAAATAGTCTGCTTAGGTCTGGCTTCATCCATAAACTTGAACTGCCATCTTCGTCTTTTAATGGAACTGTAAAAAATGATATAAGTGACCGTAAAATGTAACCTATCTTAGAAATAATGATTGAGTAAATTTTTTTAAATAACTAATAGGAAATGCTGGTAATTTGCTTCAGTGTAAAATAATTGTCAGTGAGGATTGAAGAGTGTGTTTAGGTTGAGATCATAAAAGTGTTGGGGAATATGAAACATTATGTCCTTTAACACCTAGCATCTTGTGCAGAGGCTGTGTCGGCGGCCGCCATTGCTATGTTCCCATCATCATTTTCTCACTGAAAATTACACTCAAACAACAAGGTGTGACTGTAGTACCTGTGACATTCCATATTTCACACAACCAAACACATCCACCCTCTGGTACAGTTCATTCAAATTAGAGCTAAGACAGGAGGGGGGACACATCTTAGCCTGTGACAGCTGAAGGCCTAGAGCCATATTTAAAGGGTTCTTTGGCAGTTAAAACGTGTCCTGACAATGTTTTATGTTAAAGGGGAATGAGAAAAGTAAATTCAAAGACAGAACTAGAAATGCTAATGCCAAATATACATGTCAACATTTTGGTTAATGAGTCCAAGAAGGAGTGTAACGTCACGGTTTCCCCCTCCTTACTGGACTGTGCAGGTGATACAGAATCTGTGTTCTGTTTTGTCTGGATTATTTTGTTTACCCGGATATGTTGATCCACATTTCACCCATCCATTACTTTTGTCTTGCAGTTAAATACACACACCAGACTTGAATATCCACACCAGTGTCTGTATTTTAGTTCCTGGTTTTGTCTGTTGGAAATTGTGGTTTCGTTTTGATGTCAATGTGTACAGTCCTGGTCAAAGGTTTTGAGAACGTCACAAGTATTTGGTCTCCACAAAGTTGCTTCAGTGTTCTAAGACCTTTTTGTCAGTAATCACCATGGTATACTGAAGTATAATTATAAGCATTCCATAAGTGTCAAATACACTCAGGCACCAAATGAATAAACACAATGTCGGCATGGCACCGTAAACAATTCTGTAACACACGGTGCAAAACACTACACACATCGTGCATGTGTTACACACTTTGGCCAATAATGAAACACTCTGCAGTCAGCATGTCCATTCAATAGTTAAAACACACACGACATTAGCAACAACCCCACACACACAGTAAAACCCTTAACCTGTAACTGAACACCAATCAGTCAATATACATATAATTCAGGTTTGAGCACCTGTCGTGAGACAATCGTGAATATGAAGGCTGAAGGACCAAGGGGAAGGAGAAGATGAGGAAGAGACGGGGAGAGGGAGAGGAGAACGAGGAAGAGACAGGGAGGGAAGAGGGAGAGGAGATAGAGGAAGAGACTCTGGTAAAAACCAGATATCGGGACTGAAACATCATCCGCCAAAGGGCCATCAAGAATGTCGCCGGGCAGTGCGGGGGCTACATCACCATGTGTGCAGCCATTAGTGGTCAGGGGGTCCTCCATCACCATGCCACCCTGGGTCCCTACAACACTGCACACATACTGACATTTCAGCATGCACTACATGCCGCAGTCACATAGGAACAACCAGGGTAGCCCATGTTCGTTGTCATCTGGGATAATGTCAGTTTCCACCGGGCTGCTCTGGTCTGGGACTAATTCGCCAACCACGACCATTTCATGGTGCTGTACCTGCCCCCTTATTTCCCGGTCCTCAACCTGATAGGGGAATTATTTTCGGTGGAAGGTCTATGACCGCCTACACATGCACGCGTGCCACTCCTGCGAGCAATAGAGGAGGCATGCGGAGACATTGATGTGGGCTCGATCCACGGGTGGATACGCCACGGCCGGCGATGTTTTCCCGTTGCCTGGCAAGGGAGAACATTGCCTGGGATGTGGACGAGGTGACGTGGCCCGACCCCAATCGACGGAGTGATCCCTGACTTTTAATGGGAGTTGTTTTACTACCTGTACAATGTATCACTGAGGCTTGGTTTCGGGAATAAAAACGGTTTAAAAACTACAAATGACAGAAGTGTCTTGAGTAAAGTTGACCAGTGTGTTGTGTCTGTTTGACTGTTTATTGTTCATGTGCATGTGTGTTAACAATCGATCTGAAGAGGGAATTTTGAAGTCAGAGTGTTAAGTTTTGATTGCAGAATGCAGTTTTGACATGGCAGTAAATGTTAATCTTCAAGTGTTGTGTAAAGCATTCTTGTGTGTTGAGTTTTGACACAATGAGCCAAATTATGCATTTTGTGTGTTAGCAATTGGAAAAAACTGTAAGCTTATGCAAAGAGTCAACATTTGCAGTGTTGACCCTTCTTTTTCAAGACCTCTGCAGTCCTTTCTGGCATGCTGTCAATTCAGTTCTGCTCCACATCCTGACTGACCTTTGACCATTTTTGCATGATTGTCACAGTGTCCCTTGTGTCTCAGTTTCTTGTTAGTTTTTCATTCCACTTTCTCCAGTTCAGTTAGGTTTGATGGTTGCAGAGCATGGACAGCCCACTTCAAATCACTCCACAGATTTTCAATGATATTGAGGTCTGGGGACTGGGATGGCCATTCCAGAACATTGTACTTGTTCCTCTGCATAAATGCCAGAGTAGATTTTGAGCAGTGTTTTGGGTCGTTGTCTTGTTGAAATATCCAGCCCTGACGTAACTTCCACTTTGTGACTGATTCTTCTACCTTATTCTCAAGGATCTGCTGACATTGAGTGTAATCCATGTGACCCTCAACATTAACAAGATTCCTAGTAACGGCACCGGCCACACAGGCCCAGAACATGATGGAACATGATGGAACCTCCACCAAAAGTGTTTGTCTTGGAACGCTGTGTTTTTTTGCCGCCATGCAAAACACCCCTTGTTATGACCAAATAACTTCATCTTTGTTTCATCAGTCCACAGCACCTTCTTCCAAACAAATGAAGCTGGCTTGTCCAAATCATTGTGCAAAGTGCGCTGAATTGTTGAACAATGCACAGTGACACCATCTGTAGCAAGATGATGTTGTAGGTCTTTGGAGGTGGTCTGTGCGCTGTTTATAACCGTTCTCACCATACTTTGCCTCTCCAATATTTTACTTGGCCTGCTACTTCTGGCCTTAACAAGATCTGTGCCTGTGGTCTTCCATTTCCTCACTATGTTCCTCACAGTGGACACTGACAGTTTAAATCTCTGCAATAGCTTTTTGTAGCCTTCCCCTAAACCATAATGTTGAACAATCTTTGTTTTCAGGTCATTTGAGAGTTGTTTTGAGGCCCCCATGTTGCCTCTCTTCAGAGGAGAGTCAAAGAGAACAACAACTTGCAATATGCCACCTTAAATAACATTTTTCATGATTGGATGCACCTGTCTATGAAGTTCAAGGCCTAATAAACTCACCAAAACATTTGTGTGTTCCAATTAATCAGTGCTAGGTAGTTACAGGTATTCAAATCAACAAAATGACAAGGGTGTCTAAATCACATTTTCTGTTATTCCAATGAACCTCATTCCACTACCGAAATATTACTCTGTCCTTCAGTTATTTGATAGCTCAAAATGAAATTGCTGATTCAAACACCCAATTATTTACAAAAAAATCATGGAAATTGTCAGGGGTGCCTAAACTTTTGCATAGGACTGTAATCCATGTAAGTCTAGGTCCTCGTTATTGTCTACAGTTGTTGTCTATTATCACTTGTCCTATTAGTAGTTGCCCCGGTATATATACACTTGTGTTTGTAGTGTTCAGTGTCGGTCACTGTCTCTGTGTTTCCTGTCGTGTATCATACCACATGTTCCTCATTGAGACTTTGCTGTAAGTAAAAGCCTAGTACCTTGTTTTGTAGTTTATTTTGAGTACTAGCTCAGAATGTTGTGTTAGGAGTTTGATTCCTCCTCATTGTATTTGAAAAGCTGCCATTCTTGACACCAGGCCTTCCTCCAAAAGTCTTCGCTTCACTGTGCGTGCAGATGCACTCACACCTGCCTGCTGCCATTCCTGAGCAAGCCATGCACTGGTGGAGCCCCGATCCCACAGCTGATTCAACTGTAGGAGACGTTCCTGGTGCATGCCGGACTTTCATGGGCACCCTGACAACTTCTTCACAACAATTGAACCTCTCTCCTTTAAGTTCTTGATGATCCGATAAATGTTGAATTTAGGTGCATTCTTACCAGCTGCAATATCCTTGCCTGTAAAGCCATTTTTATGCAAATCAATGATGACGGCACGTGTTTCCTTGCAGGTAACCATGTGTAACAGAGGAAGAACAATGATTTCAAGCACCAATTATTTCAAGACTTCCAGTTTGTTATTCTAATACATTCTCTACTTTTGACCACGACTGTAGGTGTATTTCAGAAATTATGTTTTTGCCTCCATTGTATTTATCCTGGTGAAAGTATTAATAAAAAGTCTGGATCTGTTTATTAAATGCCATTTTACTTTTACGTTACCTTAGCATTTGTCTCCATCTCGCCCTGCTACATGACACGTTGTTACAGTAGCAACTACCAATTGCTTTAAGAGTAACAGTTTTAATCTGGAAGGAACTCCTGATTGCTAAAAACAAACATCCTCCGAGGGGAGAGATGCCAAGTTTTTGCGATGCGATATTAAAAAGAGGTCTAAAACGCTCCGTCCCTAGGAGGTGTGAAACAGAAGACACCGAGGTATCAGTGATGGGACACCAAGCGCGACCTGATCATCCCTTCAGCATTAATCACAGTTAAGCCTGGGCAGGTGCTCTGGGCCTGGAGGGGCTGTGGGTCTGAGACCCCTCTTAGCACCAGAGATGGAGATACAGAGAAAATGTGTGTGTGTGAGAGAAAGAAGGAGAAAAAACTGAGGAATCGGGGGCAACTTTGTGTGTGTGTGTGTGTGTGTGTGCGTGTGTGTGGTGAAAATTGTGACAGTGTGATGGGGTTGGCTGTACACGTGTTTCATGTCTTAAAGTGAGTCTACGGGAAGATGAAAAAGAGCAAGACTACATCAAGCGCAAATGAAGTAAATAGGGAGTTTGAAGAATGTCAGCCGGGCCCGTCGGTCTGGCCCATAGGCGGGAGGTCATATTTCACTGCCTTAATGAACAAGCCTACCGTTGACACGTCCCTGCTCACTTGGAACCAGAAATAATAAGGTCCGCATAATAACTGTCCCCCTATCATTGTTCGCTCATTGTTGTACCGTGCGCTTCCCTGCTTCTGCGCTTCCTCCTTCTCGTCGCTTGTGGCGATGAAGCCGAGAAGAAAAACAGATACACAAAGCGTGTTGACCATCTCCCAGGGGAGCGCGCTGTGGAATAGAGCCATTACGGTGAAATGGGTTTCAGATCTCAGGGCCAAATGGGGCCATGCTTAAGTAAAGAATCTCAACTATTCAATTTCAAAAAGCCAGGCGCCTGCATTAGCGTTGAAAACAAAACCTTCTCGTGCACGCACACACTCATGCACGAACACACACACTCACTCATGCAGTATACAGGCATCTGCTGTGCTGTAGTTGATCAAGCCCAAAATAGGAGCACAGGTGTTTTTCGGAGAACAGCTTCCTTTGTTTGCCACCACTAAATTACCGTAGGCTACATGCGTATATACAGTACAGCTGCCACCGTGTATACCAGATAAATGGAGCTGGATGGAGCATTTATATAATGTCACTCTGGCATTACATAATGCTCCTCTGAGGACAATGGCAGGTTTTCCCTCCTTCCCGACCACTACCAAGATGTATTATCACTCAGTGGTGAAGGTTTTTTTGTATTTTAAATGAGACGGTGAATAATTTACATTTACTTCTTGGTCTAATTAAAAATGGTGCAAACATATTGTAAAATGTAACTACTGCCAAGCTCTCGCTATTATTCAGGCAGACCAAACAAAACAAATCAGAACAAGTTCAAATTCCATTCTCAATATTATTGTCTTGCATGCAGTTATTTAAAGATGGGTGATCATGTTAATATTATGACCCGTTTCAGGAAGTAATGCATCGTCTTTGGGGTAGATTGCCAATTTTTTTCAAAATAGTACATTTTGGTCAATAGAAGCATATAGTTGATTAGTATGTCTGTAGCTATAGTTCATTAGTATTTAGGGTTGTCTAAACCATAGAATTAGATATACTGGGCATCCAAGATGGCACAGCATAGTAGGGCTATACCAATTTCCTGTGGGCAGAGACTGTATTTTATAGACTCAGCCAGCAATGGCTGAAATAGATTAAATAATGATATGCGTTGTTCCTGTATTTTTTGTTATTGTCAGTGGCTTAGGACTGGGGGTAAAAAGATTTACATACGGTACTCAAATAAGTGAACAGAGACAGCCTAATCACAGGGCCCAACATTTCATGCTACGCCCTTGGTTAATGTCACTGGTTATTTGGGCAAATCACGGTTGGGCAACGGCAGAGTTTATACATGGAGACGGAACACAAACAATGAAAATGATCTGAAGGGGTTCAGCTTAGGTTTTTCCACTGTTCAAGGCAGGCTGGATATAACCATTCGTAGAGCATTTGGACACAGAAGTTAAGAGAAGCAATTTACCAAATTAAGTGAGATTTAGGTCTGTTTTTGGGAAATCCATGATGCATCCAGTCAGGGTGCTCCCGCTGAAACAACACTAGAGCTTAGTGAGGCTCTTGGGGCTCCAGCCAAAGCATATCACCCTCCTGAGTGGAAAGATACACTGCCGTTGCTTTCCAAACACTGGACAGATATCATGCCACATCAGATGATAGAGAGAAACCTATTTCCATCATACTGACTTGCTCTCTACTTTGTGACCCATGGAGTTCTCAAATTCCTTCTTGAACCTGGAGGGGGACAGAAAAAGTCCAGTAAATTCCATAGATGTCATCCTGACTTCATGCTATGTCTCCAGCCTAAGGCTCTATACATTCCCTATTTTCCCCTGGTTCTCAAGATCGCCCCACTATTCTTTGACAACCACAGAGAGCCAAGGATTCTGTGTCAGATGCGGTGGGTGGGTGTCAGTGGGTGGGTGCGTAGTTTAGGAAGTAACATGCTTACACTGTATTTAAACAGTGGTCAAAAATACAGTCTTACCCGTCTTCATAAGTTAAAGAAAGCAAGAAATGTGGCAGCAAAAGCCTTTGAGAACTATGGTAACCAAAAACAATTGTGTATTTCTTGTTTTTAGGCTACAAAACAGACTATAATGAAGGTGTTTTAAAAATAAATGACTGTGCTGTGGGTAATTTTTTATAGCATACTTACCGTCTTACATTTATAAGTCATATAGCTAGATAGCTTTTTCTGAACCATATTGTCTGGATGAATCAACATCTGTTGGAACTTCATACTACTGCAGATGGCAAAAGTTGAACATTTTAAATTTTGACGACAAGTCTACTTCTGAAGGCCTACGGCATTCACAGGCAGGCTCAAAAACATTTTCAGTTGCCCTCTCACTGACAGCAATTACGTCCAATATGCCGTCTGCTGTTTAAATCATACAAAGTAAACACAGCAATGCACATGCCTGGTCAGAATGTTATAGGAAGAACATCACATCTATCCAGGCAATTTAAAACACTAAAATCTGGAATTTTGGTAATTGATATTTTATCTGCTTCCGAGGATAAACTCGACGATACCTTTTCTACAGTATGTCTCTGTATGAAGATACTTGGTGAGTATTGTAGGGCAATTACTAAATATTGTTAGCACAGTCTCTTCGAAGGTAAATTTCACGAGTTTGTCGAAATACAAACTGTCACTTTAAGTGAGTGCAAGTTGTTCCCTGATGCACCCAGTATGTGCATGACCCAACAATCAACATATACATGCACTTCAAATGATACGAAGTAACACCTGAGGGCTCTGTACAGCCAACTGAGGAGGATCATAGCCTATGCAACACTCAATTGTTATATTCAAATGGCTTAACTTCAATAGCCGTGTATTCCCTATTCCCCATTGCGCCTTTCGTTTCCCTCCTCCCCTGCGGGTTTTTGTTCTTCTGGACGAATCATAGTGGAGATTTAGTACTCCATGGATGTGAAGAGGCAGTATTGTCCCTGGTGTTTTTCCTTTTTAGAGCAGCCCCAAAATAAGGGTCTTAAAGTGGCCAAGGATATCGAAGACTATCCATCATATACAGTAGGAGGAAAATGCCCATGACCCCACAAGCATTCATTGCCAATATTGAGTGTGTGCGTGCGTACTGTATGTGTGTGTGTGTGTTTGAATTTATTGGGGTTTATTCATGTCATTTTGACCCAAAGAAGAAACAAAAGAATGTTAATTAACTTTGTTGCATTAGTTAAACATTAACAATATGCCTAATACAATTTAAAATCTATAAATGTATCCTGTCCTGTGAGACAATGAACAAAATGTGGCTTAGGTTTCATTATTTACCCCACATCCAGCATTAGCATAGATGCTATTTTAACAATGGCAATTGTAGAGACAATGACTGCAGAAATTGCTTCAAACCATGTTATTGCAACTAAAATACTGTACATTTACCTCAGTATAGTCTGATAGTATTATTAATAAACATGTGGGATGTGTACTGATAACCTCTTGGTTCTCAGAATTTCAATCTTCCTTCTACGCCAGCATGTCTCTCAGATCTTACCAGTATTCCTTAATTTAGCATTTGAGAAAGGTATTTGACCCTAATTAGAATAGGTTAAATACAATAGCCACATTTCAATTGAGCTGTGTATGCAAAATGTATACAACTGTCCTGCAAACATAAAAAAAATCTTTAAATTAAGGGATCATACTGTGAACTTCACCAATGTCTCTCAGAAAATGTCACATCGTAGCAATCATGAAATGTTGGCTGAAAAATGTTGTAACAACACCCTTCAACCCTAATTTAGCACACCTGATTCTAATAATTAGCTAATAAATGCTAAAACTAAAGCTAAGAGCAATGTACCTGGTTAAATTCTTAAAGGGTTACCTGTTTTGCTCAGGTTACAGTGCATCCGGAAAGTATTCACAGCCCACATATTGTTATGTACTCTTTTATTCCGAAATGGATGAAATTCGTTTTTTCTTTCAAAATTCTACAAACAATACCCCATAATGACATTCTGAAAAAAGTGTCTTTGAAATCTTAGCATATTTATTATTTTATTTAAACAGTGCATGTCAGAGCACAAGCCAAGACATGAAGTCCAAAGAATTGTCTGAAGAACTCCAAGACCAGGAGAAACAAAATGATCTGGTCTGATAAAACAAAGATTGAACTCTATGGCCTGAATGGCAAGCGTCATGTCTTTAGGAAACCAGGCATTGCTCATCACCTGGCCAATACCATCCCTACAGGGAGACTAGTCAAGATCGAGGAAAAGATGAATGCAGCAATGTACAGGGACATCCTTGCTGAAAACCTGCTCCAGAGCGCTCTGGAACTCAGACTGGGGCAAAGGTTCATCTTCCAACAGGACAACGACCCGAAGCACACAGCCAAGATAATAAAGGAGTGGCTACAGGATAACTTTGTGAATGTCCTTGAGTGGCCCAGCCAGAGCCCAGACTTGAACCAGATTAAACATCGCTGGAGAGATCTGACAATGGCTGTGCACCAACGGTCCTCATCCAACCTGATGGAGCTTGAGAGGTCCTGCAAAGAAGAATGGGAGAAACTGCCCAAAAATAGTTGTGCCAAGCTTGGAGCATCATACTCAAAAAGACTTGCTTCAACAAAGTATTGAGCAGATTAAGTGTGTGCAGGGGCGGACTGAAACAATAATTCAGGCCGGGAATATCGCAGGCCACCCATGCAAACAGCCAGACAGATAATTTTGTAGGCTAACGATATTTGTTGATGTAATGGGTACCAAACTAGTTATAAATATGGCCTCTATGTTCATCCGGGAAGAAAGTTACCCACCTTAGAAAATACATTTGGGATAGTGGTATTTTATCGATCCCAAAATATTGATACTACCGATATTAGGTCTCTTGTTTGCGTCAATAGGATCGATACCACTTTCAGTTTCTCTCTTCTAAACATTTCATCAAAGCATAGAACTGTCACACTGATGTCATTGACAGATCATTCCTCCCCATGCAACCTCTACCATATGTTTATTACTTGCTCAAAATTGAGTTATTACTGGATCTTTGTATTTCATACCCTTTCAGAAGCACTTAAAATAAATTTAACTCCATGCCCCCTGATTGTGGTCGCTACATTATAAAAATGCCAATACCATTGCTTTTACCACACTATTAGCCCGATGCAGGATTTTGCTGCATTGAAAGTCCTCTCAGCCACCATTAACCTCTCAGTGGCTATGTGATGTCCTGTCATTTTTAAAACTTGCGAAAATTGAATATTCCATTAGGGGATCACACTTAAAATTCCTAGAATAATGGCCGATGTTTATTTCTTACTTTAAATAGCTTGCAGAGGCTCCCCTCTGATCTGAGTTAGATCATATGAGGCTCCTAGTCCACAAAGTGCAATTTATTTTTGTTTCTGTATGTTTTTGTATTTATGTTATTGTTTGTTGGTTTGTCTAGGTGTTTTGTGTGGGTTGGGGGTTTGGGGGAAGGTCGGAATGGGCAGCGGGGGGTGGGGGGCATCAGGGATTATGTTGGGTATGGTGAAAATTGTAAAAATGTATTTATATATTGCAGGAAACAGTATCCTTACTGTTCTTTTTTCTGTTGAAATCTTAATAAATAAAAAATAAAATAAAATAAAAAAGAACTGTCACACTGTGCAAACAATGTTCCGTTGTCATGAACACATCTTAAGTGCCTCTCCAACTCGGCTGCTGTTGCTTATGACTGTGCAATGCACTCAAACAACGAATACGGGTCACGCACGCACAGCGTGATGCGCTGCACACACTGACTACCCAGTACCAACCGCAAATCCTGAAGACACAGTACATACAGTCAACACGTTTTTACGAAGTCTCACAGGTGGCAGGTAAAAATTCCACCACTCGCCTTACATTGCACTGCAAAAACACACATCAAAAAACAAGACAATATGTACCTAAATTAAGAGTAAAGTAAGCAAAATTATCTTCCAGTACTCTGAGATAATCTGACTTCCTAAAATGTCTGAAAATAAGACAAAAACATGGTAAAAAGTAAAATAATAAGTAAATAATCCTTAAAGTAAGATAAAGATATTTTAAATGATAAAAAAGTACAAAATAAGTGTCAATGTAAGACATGCTAGCTGTGATGAGGCTGATAAATCAAAATAAATCCATTAGAGACATCGCCCAAATATTTGGAATGGCATCTTTTGGTACCGTAAATTAAGAAGTAAAAAGAAAACACACTGAAAAAATGCTCACCACAATGTTGAAAAACAACTGTCCAATAGATCAGGAAATATTCTCAAGGATGTAGGGGTAAATGTGTCAGCCACTACCATCTGCAGACAAATTCACCAGCCAAACAACAAAATCTGGACTGTGGGCTGCAAAAACAATAGTTAGTCCCAAAACAACATGGCCTGAAATGGCCTGTTGGAATATATGGAGTCCCAAAAACAAACATTCCACTGACACTGTAGCAGCTGTAGTAGTCCAAAACTGTTGGCTCCAATCTTCAGTGAGCAGGAATGAAAGTATGGAAATGTGATGCTCTAGGATTTAAATTATTTTACAGCAAAAGGTGTTTACACAGCACTGTGACACAGAAATGAATGTTAAAGTACCCAGTAATTACAAATGGCAACAGGATAATATACTGTAATTTTTTGTTTTTATTTAATATTAGCAGCTGAAATTCCATAGAAAAACAAAAACCAGAAACCAATTTAAACAAATGTGGAGTTAAGTGGAATTGATTTCAAACATCTCTTTCCTTGACTGTCACGCTGTCACATGGCTCAGAATGTGCGAATGAATTCAGATAAACTAAAAAGTAACATTTTACCTGTTTTTTTTTAAACCAGTGATTTGCTGTTTTTCAGTAGTCCATATTAGACACATTCAAAAGTGCTATTTTATTTAAAATACAATTAATAAATATGCTATTTGTTTTCAATATCTGAGTCTGTCTGTTTGAGTCCATAGAATCTCTGTAACTGTGCAGTTGGTATTGTGATGGCCAAGAGGCATTACTAGCTCGCTGACTATGCAAACAACACTTACAATTGTGAAATAATGTTTACATCGATTGCCAAGGAAGAATTAGCTTGGAATATCAAATCGTCTGGCTGTCACATTGACTAACGTCATAGCTGATGTTATAGTAGCTAATGTTACAGCCCTCAGGATAATACACTGGTGCAAGTGACGGACATAGCAATTTGGAAGAATACATTGCTGGGTTACTGTATCACTAACATGTTGTTGTGAGTAACTGTGGCCAACAATTATTTTCTACCGAGGCCATTAGTAATACAGAAGCATGAGTGACAAATGCCTTGTAAATGACATTACAGTATATATGATTCAGAAATTCTTATTATTATTGGGTGGGATGACAGATTACATTTTTTACCATGCCCCTAAACCCTTGGGTACTGTACCACAAGTTATACAGTTTGCAATGCAACTCAATTGGGCCTTGTGCCACAGTACATCAACAGATGTTGGATGTTTTGTAGCTGTCACAAAATGGAAGGACCTACACAGCAAAATCACTAGTGTTAAATCAACTCTGATAGTATTAAATTAACACTCTCAGGGCCTGATTTACTAACACCAGCGCAGATTGCACTGCGTCTGTTTATGCGAGTTCGGTAATTGCGCACGCTATGCTTCCACATTTAGCGTGGTATTTATCAAACCCGATACCCATTACGCAATCAGCGCATACTCCGCCCTCCATTAGCGCGCCTCTAAAAGCGCAAACAATGGCCCCGTATGTATCTATCATGGATCTCCCTAAGGAAAAAGAAAGCGCAAGCGTA
>JACXGM010017245.1:0-19870 GCA_016801145.1 Umbra pygmaea
CTCCCTCTCTCTACTCCCTCTCCCTCTCTCTCTCTCTACTCCCTCTCTCTCTCTCTCTCTCTCTCTCTCTTTCTCTCTCTCTCTCTGTTTTTCATTCAGTCTCATACATCTCCCTTATTTCTTCTCTTTCTCTCTCATACACATACAACACAATGCGTCTAGTCACTATGCTTTCATTCTCATTGTTCTTTAGGGTTCTAGGCTGGGTGTCAGTAAAATCACTTTGTGACAACTGCTGATGTATAAAGGGCTTTATAATATAAAGGTGTTTGAATGATATTGTAGTCAACAGTGATTCGCTACGTTTTCATGTTCTGCTTTGCATCCTTATTCAACCCATTTCATCATACATTGGTCTTAGACAGTAATATAACCCAGGAGATAATGTGGATGATATTTACATACATTCTCCCACTCTCTCATCCTACTACAACTAGTGGAACCCTTCTGGCCTACTGCGGGTACTCTCAATGGTTCTCAAAACTCTCACGGGGAACCCCAGCAATCTCACAATTTTATATGTAGCCCTGAACTAGTTCGTTTGAAGAGGCCAATAGCTTCATAATTAGTTGATAAGTTGACACAGGCGTGCTAGCTCTGGGGGTCCGCAGAAGAGGTTTGAGAAGCACTGCCGTGGCCTATCGGGGTGTTAAGCCATGCAAACCGTACTTTCTGGGAATGTACAGGCTCTTTGTATTCCAGAATGTATGCATTAGCACTTTTTCCTATGGCCAAAATTACCTAACATCCTGGTCTTAAAGAAAATCCTGGATTACTGCCAGCAAATATTTTCAGTATTAGCTGCCTGTGTGTGGATAAATATTGTGAATAAATGCATTGTATACACATTGCTATGTCGGGTTCGAATGAAATTCAGCTTAACGCTGCCAGTTCCAGCTTGCACCCACAATACAGCCAATTGAAAAGGCAAGGGCTGCGACAGTAAGGGAGGCGGTGCCCACTGGGCTGAGCTGAGCCTGGGATTGGACGGTTGGAAACACTGCCTTGTCTTGATGATTAATGAATGGCAAGGCAGGCTCCAGGGAGTAACTATGCCCAGAGATTGTGTAACATGAAAACATATTATCATAGTTTTTATTGAATTTACTCTACAGTATGGGCTAATTTTATTATTACACAATCTGTTTTTCAGATGTAGCATATGCTCTTTAACCTCAATAAAATGCCTGCTGGTGAATGAATTCATTCTGATGAAAAATGTGTGAACATAAAGATTTTACTGAGATGAATTTTCCACAAATACATTTATTAAACATCTTATTTAATCAACAGCAGTATCAAAAATCATTGTTTAATGGAAATTCATTCAATATGAACATGTATACTTCTTTGTTTTCAAACTTACACAACTTACACAAATGAACAGCTACATTCACAGGAAACAAGAAAACAATAAAAACAAGTCTAACACATGCACTTATACAGTCAAAGTGACTGTACATACGAAATGTATTAATAATGTGTTAAAAACATGCAATCAACATGCAAAAGAGTAAGACAACTATCAGAACCAGTTTTGTTGCTAGGCTAAATCATGTATATTAGCCTATACCAAAAAAATGACATGCTACAATGTTTACTGTGTTAAATGGGATAACTGTTGGAGAAACCTTTTTTGAATTAGGGTTTCCCGGATGGCAGCAGTGGTGCCCCGCAGTGCTGAGGCATCCACGACAATCAAGGCTTAGGAGATGATTCTTGACTGTGTCTTGTGGCCGGGAGTTGCTGAGAGCCCCGGGGGGAGGTGCATATTCTGCAAGGATTTCCTCGACTCACCATGCTCTAGTTAACTTAGACTGAAATTACATACATACACTGAGTCCTCTAAATGTCCTCTAGGAAGGCTTGTTGTAGTCTTGAACTATCCAGAGACTATTAGGTTTTACAGTCACTTTTAGTATCAATGAATATGGAATCATTGAAGAAAAAAGGTTTGTGTGTGTGTGTGTGTGCCAAATATACTAAAAGGTATTCTCAATTGAGAGAACTGTTTTGCTCATCCTCAATACTGTATATCACTGGCTTCTTTAGGCTTGGGTTAAAGTTAGGGTAAGCATTTTAAAAAGGTTTATGGTTAGAATTAGGTTAGGGGTAAGGTTAGGATGAGGGTTAAGGTTAGGTGTCATAAAAAATACATATTTTTAAAGAAATCAATGGTCACAAAGATGTCCCCGCAAGTATAATGAAACAAGCATGTGTGCTTCTAACCTAGTTCTGCAATTGGATATGCGTGCGGGGTTGTTTGGGAAAAGGAGCGGAGACTAAGAAAAAAGTTAAATTAAAGGGAACCTCTAGAAATCTAATTGGATCGAATGGTGCCCCTGGACTCACAATTAACGAACCGGAGTCCAGGTGAATTCACAGTTGAGTGAGATTAGTTGTCTCTAGCGGGAAACCATGAAAAGTGAAGTGTGTGCTGATGTCAGCGAAAGGGGATAGCTGCGCTTCGTTTTGGTCTAGGCAAGGTTTCCAGGGGCCTGTGAGCTGGCCATGGCTCTCTGAGACAGGTCTGACAGCATGGCGGGGACCGTGCATGGTGCTCCCATAAGAACACTCAATGGCATCAGCCTCAGTGCTGCAGTCGTAATCCATGAACAGGAGGTTTGGAGATCTAGTGGCTCTCACCAGACAAGAACTTCTGAATCCTGAGTGTCCGACTGCACCTGGTAGGCTGGGGCTGAGGGAGGACAGGCTGTGTGCCGTGGAGGAGCATGAGGATGATGATGGCCGCTCTGCCTCCGTCACCTCCTTGTGGTACTTCTTGTGTTTCATGCGCCGGTTCTGGAACCAAATCTTGATCTGGCGGTCTGTAAGCCTCAGGCCTGCAGCCATCTCAAGCCGGCGGGGTCGACACAGGTAAGGGCTAAAGTGGAACTCCTTCTCCAGCTCCACCAGCTGTGCGCTGGTGAAGGCTGTCCGCTCTCGCCTTCCTCCATCTCTGCCTCCGTGGCTTCCGCTGCTCGAGAGACCACCGACACCGTTACGGTGGCAAGCTAAACCTCCTGGGGAAATTACAAAAGGGAACAGGTAAATGTAGGAGAGTGGTCAGTTAAAAGTCAACGAGAACGCACCCAGGCCTGACTTAGCGCAGCTTGCATGAAAACAAAAGAATCCTGACAGTCACACTGTGAAGAGCCTTGGGGTACGGTGTCTGGTATGGAGTCACCTGGTTTGCCTCAGAGAACTACAGCCTAAACCTTGCTGAGGGTGTGAAAGACCTGCAGCACTGCAAGTATCTGACACACTGTTGTTCCACATCATGGTGTTTTGGGAAACATCCCCCTTTCTAAAGACACAGTCTAGGGGAAACGTGTGACATGTGCATTAATCAAATCTGCACTCTGCAGTAGCATAGCTGTCAACTCACTAACTTAAAGAGTGCCTTGGGAACACCGCTGGAAACAACCGCCGCCATCGTCACGTGTGTCACAACAGTCCCGTCAGCAAAGCTCCATTTTACCCCTGGATGTCTGACCTACTTAACAGTAAAATTTCCGAAATTATACAACTGACAAATTAAAAAGGTAAAACTCAACCCAGTGCTGCATGCATTATGATTAAATTAAATAAAAACAATATGTTGGAAACTTGTAATTTGTATATAGTATATCATAACAAATTATTAACTATTAATTTTACCATACATTTTTTAACTGTGCATTTTATTTGAAGGCACTCTGTATTGATACAATTAATGTTACAGACAATTGTATTATGCTGAATAATGTATAATGTTTGGTTGCATGTCATCTTTACAAATAAATGTTTGCAAATAGAAATTAAATGTGTCTGTGGGCGAAGCTTTTAATAACCGTTTTAGTTCCAGATAGAACCATAATCTTTCCAGCTAAATCCCATTCTATTCCTGGTAAGTGTATTTCACTTACCTTTCCACAGAGGGTTTTACATGGAGTGTTAAATGGGTTATCATTAGGGGGACATTTATCCTAAAGAGTCATGTAAAAAATACTGATAGTTGTGAATTGACTGTTATCAGCCAATGACATTCAAACTTAAACGGTAGATTCACTATTGCACAAACAACAAATGTATTTGATCAATTTCAAATTCAGTTCAAGAACAGGACATATATTGTTTAAATATGACATATTAGCTGACCCAGAATTAGTTTTTCATTTTAATAAAGGAAAATGTAGAGATTATTATTTTTTAAACATGTTTTAAGTCATTTGAGTAGGACTACATCGGGAATGGGTGGTTGTCATGTGACTTTAGCAATGCACATCATTGGCTAAGTCTAATTTTAAGTCCCTGCTGTTAAAAGTAATCATGTTTGAAGTGTATCAATGGGTTAATGACAGATGAATTGTTGTGGCACTGCAACACAATAAATTAACTCATTCATGTCATGTAGCACAAAGTAAAATCTGGGAGTATTGTCCTTTTTGCAGAAAAATGTATATCTGGTACAGGCCTACATATAAACTTTACTAAACAACATGTCAATATTTCATTAAAGTACTGAATATTTTTGTTGTTGACAATTTAACATGTCAATAACAAATGCATGCGGTGTGCGGGGGGATACAGATTATGATACATATTTGCCCATTCTCAATGACACTTTACAAGTGTAATGAAATATCAGGAATCGCCTACCTAAATTGTTGAATTCCGACGTCCTCTGGTTTTGGGCATGTCGAGTTTCTCTCATCCAGGGGAGATGACCGGGTGAGAGGGAATAGCAGGGTGCACTACATGTCTTGCCTCTGGTGACCGTTTTGCCCTTGCCATGGCGGGTTTCCAACTCGTCTGGGCTGCCCCAGAACAGGTCAGTCGGGCACGAGCTGCAGCTTACACGAGCAGAAGTGGTGACAGAAGCACGGAAGAGTGGAATCTCTGGTAATTGTGGCGCTTGGCCCCCTTCACTTTGACGGGTGCCATATCCAGCAGGTTCGGTTGCAGTGTTGTTGTTGCCCTGTAGAATACATATGGGGGGTTGGTGGTGGTCCATGGACCTACGAGGGTGCACTTCAAAAAAATCTCTCTGATAAATTGAACTGTGGGTATGCCCTCGAAGTTGTGAAGGTATGCACATTTGCATGTTAAATATTTAGCTTTACAACGAATTTAAACGTAAAAGCTTTAATGCAGAAGACATTGAATAATCTTCAAGACTGTAGGCCTATTGAATATTACCAGGGGGTAAGTCGTGAAGTCACGTGGGGCGATCCTCCAATAGTTGTGCACTGGAGTAGCAAACAGTCCGAAAGGAACATATTGATGGCGCCGGAGTAACCTGCACGGATTCTTCTGGAAGTATTGCGATATGCTAGTTTCTCACCTAGAGATGAACAAAATTATTAGAATAGAAATGTGAATGGTGCAACTCCGTGCATATTATCAGTGTCATTTAGAGAGAGAGGGGAGACTGAAAGAGAGAGTGAAACTGAGAGGGGCTATACCTTCGGAACAAAATGTGTGTTTTGTCTTGCAGAGAAGATAATGTACGAAGATATTTGAATGGAAACCAGCGCAGTGAAAGTCTCTTGAACTGTCGTGGTAGGTTGTATCATACATACCAGTAAAATACCCTTCCTTACGAAAATACTATTGACTATTGAAAGGAAGGCAAGGTTGCAAGACTTCAATTCAAAATCAATGCTATCAAAAGAGATAACAATAATATTGGTTTAATAACAATTATGTGTGAATATGTTACTTTAATATGTTTCTGAAATTAATTTGTTAATATGATATTAAAAATGATGATCAACCACTGTGAATTGTGATTTTGTATCTTCCGGACAAACTCGTCATCGACGTCTTTTTTTCTTGTTGGTCTAATTTATTTGTTAATTAATCTATTTGCATGGAAACGTGCATTTCGTGAATAAAGACTGAATATGTAATGAGTTCAAGGGACTGACCAAGTAATAGGCCTACACTTTTTATCTAGTTGAGTAAACCACTTAATGGAGTCAAAGGGAGTGGTCAAACAAAGGGGTTTGGCAATCCTTGCCACACAAAGACAAAGAGAACACCACAAAAGAAAATGGGAAATAATGTTCTTTTTTTAACCTCAGTTTTCTGTCTAACTATCTATTATTTATCACGTTCAATATGAGTGTGTTTTGCTTTATTAAGCAACATTCATGTAACATAGTATTGTTATCCATTGCTGAAACCCGTCTGGGATACAGACAGACAAAGAGAGAGAGTAGAAATGACAAACGTTGGGCTACTGAACTCAAAGGCAATACCATAGCAGTAGCCTATTAGCTTCCGGAACTTATTGGAGTCAGTAGCCCAAACTTCTGTTTGCGATAGTACACTAATAATGAACCCAACTACATATTTATATTATTTCTAATGTATAGCCTACACATTCCACTCGAATTAGCATAGTATACAACCAGGTAATATTTGGGTGCCATGATATATAGTTTTTTAAATCTTGGCCTACAATAATAGGCTACCTAGATTTCCACAAGTATTTCACCAGTACAATAATATTAATGCTTTTAGGGAACAGCTTCCATGTCATCCAGAAGCACCATGATGGATCTTGCCCTCTAGATCGCCTAGCCGAGTCCCAGCCTCTCCACAGCGCAACTCTGACTAAATCCCTCTTCCTTTTACTCTGCTCCTAGCACCGTCACAAGGGCAGCCTTAGTCCCTGTCCTTACATACACACTTAACACAAGGACTCTAATAAGTTATTGTGACATAAACACGATAATCTGAACGGTGCAATATTCTTGGCTGAAATTATCAAAGGAAATCCATGGAATACATTTAAAATAGCAAACGAGAATAGGACGCGCGATTTGGGATTTCCGGCATCATCAACTGTTAATAGAGAGCATGAAGTGATAATAAGGATAAACAAATTACTCCACTTGAATTTCAGTTAAATTGAGTTATGGGTCGTAGAAGAGTGCCCACGTAATGTTCAGATCTTGAGAGTGCATGCTTTGACTAGGGAGAATCTAGCATTAATTTATTTCAGAACAAAATGAGATCGCGACGAATAAGGTCACCTCACAAACGTATAGCCTAATAAAAAACATTAAAAATAAATCTAACGTATGTTTAACGCATTTTAATAAAATAACCTATACTAGTTTATGTAGTACTGGTAAACCTATAATGTGCACATTTTAACAATTATGTTATAAAGCGTTAATTAGAGGAGGGATCTTATCAAGACACTCCTCGTGCCCTTACCCTTTCCGATTGTTCTTCCTAAATCAATCTTGTTTTGAGAACGATTTGTTATTTAGAGTTCAGTGAATTGCTGTCACAGAGCATGTCAGATAGAGGCATTCAGTATGCACATAACGGGCCCGACATTGGTTCCATTTACATGAAATATGGCTTGGTTGGAGTGTGCAGTGAATTCGAGAAGATCCATTCTATAACCTGGGATAAATTAACACCTACTTAAATTACACTAATAACTTAACGTAATGGGCATATTTGAGTTTCCCTTGAATTTTATACACTATTTCCAATACTTTTTTTTACTAGTAGACAATGTCGATGTTGGCTACATATAGCCTACACAGTCCCCGATTTTGATTATGATCTTTAATATGATAATTGAGCACAACTAATATTATTATTATTATTATTATTATTACTATATTTGCGCCAGGATTAGTAAATTGTATACCTGTAGCTTCACTCCTTTTATCTGAGAGTAGAAATTAGAGTAAAGTAGCTAATTAAATTCCGTTTGTTTTCTTTGCCTCAAACCGTTGAACACACTCACTCGGGTGTATTGGAGATAGAATCTGTGATATACTAGCTCAGCAAGACCATAATTTAGCTCCTCCGCGCGCCTACACCACAATTCTCCGTGAACTCTTGTTGAACCGCCTGCGTGACAATAAATCATTTTTCTCTCTCTGCACAAAAGCCCGCGCCGGTCTCTCTGGGTGTCAACCCTTTTTACAATCCCCCCTTACCTTCTGCGCACTCTTGGCTTGGTGGCTGACACAAACAGCCGAGAAAAACATAGATAAAAACAGGTATACCATATTTCTCACATACATAGTAGAAAACACGTAGATTCTTTTTTGTAAACATGGGCAATATTTACAGGAAAGATACCATAAACACAACACTTGTCCAACATTTCCACTCAAATTTCTTTTTCGTTTTTTGAATTCATATTATGTTGCACTTGCAGCAAAATGTAATTCCCTAAACCCTTTGTTTCGAAAACACCGTTTTATACAATGGTCTTCTTAATGAAATGCATCCATGCCATGGATCTACTAATGTGTTTTCGGCGGACAGAGCTCGAATCGGGCAGATAAGAGGAGACGGAGAGAGCTCGGGAAGGACGTTAATGGGCAGAGGATGTTGTCGGTTAAAACGGTGCATACAAATGGCCCTGTCTCGGTGGAGCACGCGGGAGATTTATGGGCCCGGTGCCCTATGCTGCTGTAAACAATGCAGAGCAAAATCACAGGACCTGAGACTGTGCTGAACACTTCATGAGTAAGGAAAACCGAAAGACACACATTGTCCATTTCCTTTCCAACCAAAAGCTTGTGTTATTGGCTTGACCTGCATAGACCATATGTGGTTTGGCAATACACCATATCATTGGGCTGCGACTCAACAATAATAATAACCCATTAAAATTACACGTTACTGTCTATTTCGTCTTTGAGAACATAAATCATTTTTAGGTTTCGTTTGCTTGAGAGTTTAGGAAATAAAACAATTGGTTTGTAAACCAATTCAGCTGTGCCTTTAGATATGCCCTACACTTTGACAATCCAGTATTTTGAGTTGAGTCCTGCAGGTTGAATATAGTGACATTAACATAATGCACTTGGTTTTGCGCCATGCACTGTCACAGGCTGGTCACAGATAGAGAGGGTTTTGGGGGGATTTCGGATTTTCTTGTTTATTTACCGTTATATTTATATAAGTATAAATCTGTCCCTAGCAAAGCTCTTGTGTTCAATTTAACTGGTTCTGTAATTTTAACCTAATTATGGCCCAACCCATTGATTAACGTTGCTACTTAAAATGAATGCCTAAACGCAAAACATTACACAGTTTCGTATGTTCACTTGCAACCTAAACGCACCCCTTTGCGTATTGATAACACGACATTACACTTGACATTTTCGTGTTATTCATACGCCAAATTGAATTTTCGCGTGCCATAGAGACGCCATAAGTTTATATTGGGAACGGTTAAGGTTAGGCAACACCTTACACAGAGTGGTTAAGGTTAGGCAACACTCCAGTGTGGTTAAGGTTAGTGTAAAGGTTAGGTGAATATTTAGATATGATGTTGGTGTATTTATAACACGAAAAAGTTTGGCGTACTTATTACACGCCACTTTGGCATATCTATACCACGCGAAAAGTTAATTTGGCGTCTCTATAGCACGATAAATCCAACATCGTTTTATATGTACGCCTTGGGGTGAGATCAGGCTGTCATTTGACACTTTGAAATGTTTTTGTTGCTTTTTCGAGTATACCTTTATAAACACTCATGTTTACACCCCGTTAAAACTCAATTGAATGTGTGATATCTTGTTGGTTTATGACTTTTTTGTATTGTTTTTGTATGTTTGTTCTCAAACATTGACCGCATGTGTCTCTGTTTAATTGGTGCTGTTTTTTGGCACTTTGTAAAACTCACCTTCTAAACGTGAACCCTGCTAATAAGTGAAATAACACCACCACAAAAACAAAACGTTAGACATACGCAATGCTGTTTAATTTATTTTTATATTAGTTATCTGTTAATACCTTTCTGATATATTACTTTAACATATGTACTGTATGTGTCGTTCTTTAGAACATCATAAAACCCAGACCTTATATACTCTAATGCGTTGTGCAGATAGCTGTTCATTAAGTATGAGCACCACAGATCACTTTCCAGGTGGGTCAACAAAAGCCTACTGTGTATCACTAATAAATATATATTTTTCATGAAAAATGTTTGATTCCTATATTTCTAACAAGGCAATTAATGAACATGCAACTGTTAGTCCACCACACTCCCCTAATTGATGGGTCTATGCATCTCCGTTTAGAGGAAACGAAACCTGATGGCTCTGGAAAATTATAAAACACCTTGGAAATGTCTGTTACATTGTCCAGAGAAGTCCATTTAAGCAAATTATTTTCAACTTCAATTGGGGACTAGCTAGGACAAACATTTATCCTGCTTTATGCTGTAACTCAACTGCCTCATGATTTACACATTTAAAGGGGTGACAAATGTTGTTTTAGCTCTATAGCCATTCAATGTAGAAAAAGGGGACATACGTGGAATCAAATAGGTTCTAAAAGGAACCAAAGTAAAATATTCAAAGGGTACTACAAATTGTGAGATAACGCTTTACTTAAATAAATGCTTTTTTATAGTCTGATCATTGTTAGGACTGGCGGCTAAAACGTATGGCTCATTTTTATTTTAAGCAACACTAATGTTAATAAATGGTTTATAAGTAATTGCTATAGGCCAATGTACCTAATTATTAATCATGCTGTGATTTTTGTATAGGACTAACCTATTGTGAACTTTAGAGTGCTTATAATATTTATTATATTGAGCCCTGTACGGTAGAACGTGTCGGTAGAACGTGTCTTCTTAATTAATAATAGATTTAACAATCAATTGGACACAAACACACACACACACGCATGCCCAGGAGCCCACAAAACAGACATGGTGCATCTGTTCATCGTGTTTGAATTGGGCGGGAGAGTAGATTTACACTCTCGTGTCCTGTGGTCAATGTGAGAAGTAAACTCTCCATTCCTTCTATCCTTGGAACATAGCGACGTGACCCCTGTTTCAACTCTACCACGCTGTCACCCAGCTGCCATGGCGGCGGTTTGAACAGATCACGCCATCCTCAGCATCATCCTCTAGTTGTGGACCTTTCATAAAGAACCAACTTGTTTTAAGATGACACTAGTCTGTGATGAGGAAATACTGTATGGTTCAATATCCATGAACGTTTAATACATTTCAAAATAGGCACGATGGGTTACCATTAACTCTTTGAGGGATTCATGAGTAAATGGGATTTCTTTACATGCGTTCCAAATCTTTTAACTATTTAGTACACGTTTGTTTTCGTTTTCCTGTCAGCCAAGAGTGAGAGAGACCTTGCCAGAGGCCTGCCATAAATCAACGTTCTAGAATGGAATGTGCGCCTGGATTCCCTAAAATAATGTAAAGAGAAGCACCGTCAATATCTTATCTGTAATGTTATTAATACATTTCAACAGAGAATATAACTAGTATCGATCTGTATAGGATACATATTCGTTTCTCTTTTAGTCAAACAATCAGATAATTATAATAACTTTAACTATAGCATTATTCCCACAATGTTTAATCTACTTTGAAATCTACTTTGTATCTAGTAGGATATGTTAGGTCACCAGAGGTACACAGACTATTAATTCAATGTTTTCGCTGCAGATTTGAGGTGTATTTAGGCAAAGTCTGAATAAAATTGAATTTCAATATGCAACGTTGTGGTTTTCTTGTTGATTGTTATACATTGTAATGTTGTGTTGAAAAAACAAACTTTTGTGACATATTTCCGTTTCTGTGACTTTTACCAAAGTAAATATTTTCAGGGCACATACGGTTACTAAGGAGCTAAAACGATGCCATAGACTACTCAGAAGCCCCCAAGGCGTATCCCATTATGTCATGTTCCTTGATGAGACATATACTGTAGCTTGGGGCACATAGACCAAACTTTATAGGTCTATTCATTGTCATAACGAATATAGGGAAACGCTTTCACCTCAACTATAAAGGATACAGCTGTGTTTTAAAGGTGTTATTGGCAATTTGACAGGTAAATGTGAATCGTGAGAATTAAACACCAGACTTATTTCCATTATATAACCAACAAAGGATGTATGCTTCAAAACATTTCTGCAATGGACAACATGTTTGTATACTCTCGGTATAAAACGAATTTTATACCTGACTATACCACGATTTTTCCTGTGTGACTATAACACGAAAAAATGTAATGGCGGCCCGGGGGAGCAGTTAAGGTTAGGATTAAGGTTAGGGTTAACAAAAGCAAAAAACAAACAATCGACTGTCTACAGAAACCAAACAAACCTCATCACTGATGAGTATTGATAACACGAGATTACACTTTACATGTTCGTGTTATTTATATGCCAAATTTTCGCGTGCTATAGAGACGCCATAGGTTTATTTTGGGAACGGTTAAGGTTAGGCAACACTCCAGAGTGGTAAAGGTTAGGGTAAAGGTTATGTGAATGGTTGAATATGATTTTGGTGTATCTATAACACTAAAAATGTAGTCGTAGCTACCTATTACAAGCTACTTTGGCTTATCCATAGCACGCAAAAAAGTTAATTTGGCATATCTATAGCACGATGAACACAACATTGTGCTATACTGTATGTATGCCTTGGGGTGAGATCAGACTGACAGAAACATACAAAGTGTCCAACTGGATTTGAACTCCTAAACACTGGGATGAGAGTCAGTAATTTATATCCCCGGCCACCATACAAACTTTTCAGCTACTTGTATTAAACCACTTCAAATATCGTGTTATAGTCGAAAAATTGCCTCACAGTGTCAAGAAACCTTTCATTTCACTTACATGACTATACCACGAATAAATTGTTAGCGGAAGGGCGATGCATATTTGTCCCTTTCCAAATGAATTCATTAAATGTCAATAGCAGTTTCCGCTACTTTAAGTGTATATAGCCTAGTCAACTCGTGCAATAATCTCTGTCTCTATATATAGTATGGGGTATATGTAGGCAATAATGTATGAGGGGATGTCACATAGGGCTATTTATTACAGTTATTTAACCAGGTAAATATACTAAGAACAAATTCGGTAACACTTTATTTTGAGAGTCCATATCTAGATGCTCTACATATTATCTGCATACTGTCAACAACATTTTCACAAACTATCTACTAACCCTAACACTAATCCTAACCTTAACCATTCCCCTTTTGTTAAACCTAACCTTAACCATTACCCTAAAACATATTCTAAACTTACCCCTACCCTTAAAATACACAATTAGTTGCTTATCAACAGATGGTTTGTTGATAGTTTGTTGATAGTTATATCATCAACAAACTATCTGTAGAGCACATACAGATGGAATGTCAGACTCTCCAAATAAAGTGTAACCACAAATTCTTATTTACAACAACGACCTGGGAGCAATTAGGGTAAAGTGCCTTACCCAAGGACACAACAACATTTGGCACAGTCGGGAATCGAACTGGTAAACTTGTCACTACAAATCTGCCTCTCTAACCACTGAGCCATCTGTGCCACTATTCTTAGGCACGACACAATGTGGAGGGCCTGAATATGGTATTTGAACCCCTAACTAGTCAGATTGCTATCTTGTTAGAAACAAACGTATACGAAAAGTAAAGGTTATTTATTCGTCATACATATGTATCTGACATACCATGCCTTATAGCTAGTTAGCATTCTGTTCTGGAGCCTGGCTGTTAATAGCCGGATAATTCAATCCTTAAAAGCTCATTGTCTGAAATACGACATTTTATGAAAAAGATTCAACCGTATACCTCTCTAATTTAATTCGCAATAGGTTTCTAAAAGCAATAAGCTAGCTGGGTAATATTACCAATACTACGGCTATGGTTGCATTCTTAAAAAAAAACTTTTGCCAGTGTATTTGCCATATACCACACCCTTAATAATTCATAATTATGTTGATGTGTGTGGAAACCGTTTTAGGAATAAATAATTTCCTTGTCGTTTGTAAACTCATAGGCCCATGTGAATTTCATAACATTTGGACGAAAAAATTAGAAATGATAAACTTTTACCTGTCAAACGGACATTACATCTAATATTTAAGCACTATGCTAAAAGTAAAAACGACCTTTAATGACACTGAAGATATACTTTAAGATACAGGTTTGTTATGTATCCCTATGAGCACAATTGTCTTAATGCATCTGACATGAGTAAGACGCACATAAGAATAACAAGCTCCAAAGTCACCTGGGAGCCCTTCAAATCTCTAGGATGTCGTACAAGTGGGCTATCGGTCCTACAATGGAAGAGAAGTGGCCGACAGTTCACCGCACTCTCGGGTCATCACTGAGAGCAACAAAAGAGCAACACATTCAGAGGTGCTCCACTGCCCTTCTACTGGCCCCTCAATAGGCCGGGCGTAGAAAAACCCACAAAGGCCAGAGCCCTGACGAGGCCAAGCAAGGACTGGGGACGACCTACGAGGTCACACACAGAAGGTACACGTATAGAGAGCCAGTCAGGTCACCAAGGGTTGTAAAGGTCGGCCATCTCGACTGAAACGGACCTAATGGCACAGAAAATGTGTCCTCCGACTGAACTCGGCCTTCTAGCGGTTCGTCACAAACTTCAAAGAAGTACCTTTTCATCCTCGCAACATGGAGGCGACAGGATCTAGAAAGGGATTGCAGGGATGCTGAGACTGTGGTGTAGCCACACATTAATTTTTCTCAACTGTCCAGGCTGCAAACATAAAGGATCCTGGAATTCGGTATGTCAGGCCAATGGCCTATGTGCCTTCCAACCGTTCCAAAGTCATGTACAAGTCACGTTGGTGCTGTTATTTCAGCACCGATAGGGCTATTTGTATTGCGTAGGTTAGGTCTTTGTGAAAAAAGCTGTTACCAAATTAATATATTCAGGCCCAAATCATTCTCTACTCCGCGAAGCTAAGATTGATGGTTCAGAATACCTCTCGCCTTTGTGCTCTTCTGCCCCCCGCCTAGCAAGCCGTTTTATAATTTCTATTCAAGTCACTCAGTTTAATAATATATCAAATTCTTACACTCTGTTCAGACGTGACATTACTTCTTATTTTTAGCAAACTGTTATTCTACACATGAAATTTGTTTAGCAGAACTGTTGATTGACCGATCTGGTTTAGGAGAGCAAACTCGCTATAAGACTGGCCTATATACTATTACGATATTATTGCAGGTGGTAACATTAAGTCTAAAGAGGTTGATGAGGAAATAACTTTTCCGTGTTGATTTAGCCGTGTAGACTACTTACCGAGCGCAGAGAAAACGATGATGTTGCCGCAAGCGCCACTTTTTAAAAGCATAGGGCCTTCACTTTGATCACGGAAGTCTCAGGGCACAACAAACGTAAACTAACAACATGGCTACATATTTTAAAGGGAATATACGATGATGCCTTCAAGACCATCTCAATATATTCTGGAAGTTTAGAAGAACAAGTAAAACATCATCTAATTAATAAAGGCCATCTTTAACATTTTTACATTGCCTTTAATATGTTATAGATTCATTAATGAGCAGGATGCACAGTTCCAGACAGTCAGCCAATCGGTGAGTAATTACAGAATGAGTCTGGTTGAGGGCCTGGTTTGGCTTGCCAAATTATGTGGCCTAATTGAACATCCATGATTCTAATGAGCTGGTATGTAAGTTAGGATGCATGCTGTCAAACAATAAACCGGTATTGGTATTTAGATTGTAATTATAAATCATTATTGGATTTGGGATTACCTGTATTCTGGATTATGTTAGGAATAAGGGGGTTGTGAAGAGTGAATCTGAATACCAAAACAAATCTAATGGAGCATTGCAAACCAACAATTTCAGATTTGACAAAACTGAAAATCTTAAAATTTCAATTTTGCCAAATTAACAAATAATGCGTTGTTTGTCTGAACTGTAACGTACTCCAGGTGAAATAACGGTCATGATAGGCTAGCAGGTTTGGGCATCTGTTTTCAAAACAATAGACACTTGACCTCTGTTGGCCATGAATTAAATCCATCCAAACCTGTGTAAAACTAGTAGACACGCACTGTTTTATTGACCAATATGATTATAACAAATACACTAAACTCCGTTTATTGCATTTCACAATAATCTGCTAAACACAACGTCAACTTCACAAACTAAATTCAAAATTCTGTTTTTGAAAGAGGCTACGCCAGGTAATTCACCTTGTTATAATCCTAAACATACACGTTCAAGATCTTTGTTCAATCGGTATGTTCCAGCATTTTTAACAAAAATATCTATGATAATATTCTTCCAGTGTTGAGCTCGAAATAAATAGATTGTGCATTTCACCTTGGGGAGCAGGACAAACGAATGGCTCACAACAACATTTAGATAAAATGTACATTTTTTTCTTCATTCAAAACATTTTCTCATAAAAAACATTATCTTGATTCAGCATTAAATAACTTAAACCCTGTGTTGCGTAAAAATAATCCATCAGAAGGCTATTCGCGTAAATCCATGCTATATAACATGCAATTTATATAACTTTGGACTTAAATGAAACCGCACAAATACCTACGAAAACAAAATATATAATATTCTATAAATTATCAGTCATTTTTTTTCTTATTAACGTGGATTTCCATCGCCTTATAACCTTGTAATATCCTCGCCATCCTCTCCTCCGGAAAGTTCATCGGGAGTAACTGCACCAGTTCCCGAGGAAGTGCCAACAGCGGCGGCGGATGAGGTTGTGTTGGACCCAGAGGATATGCCCGTGGTGGAGGATCTCACTTTGGTGTTAGGAAGTCTATGGTCTTTTTTCCACTTCATCCTGCGATTCTGAAACCAAATTTTGATTTGTCGTTCCGAGAGTACCAATGTATGAGCTATCTCGATGCGCCTCCGCCGAGTTAAATAGCGGTTGTAGTGGAATTCCTTCTCCAATTCTAAAACCTGCTGCCGTGTGTAAGCTGTCCTAGACCGCTTGGAATCTGCTCCATTGTAATTCGGGTTCGCTGGAAAAGGGGATAAAGAGGAAGAAGAGAAATAACGAAAATGAGGAAAGGAGGGTAAAACAAGATTGTCCTCAACTAAGAGATATGAGGGGAATGAATGGGCAAAGGGAATGGCTAGATATAGCCTAGTAATGGTGTTAGAAGGAATCTAAATGGGGATTTAAGAACTTGTCTATCTCGCCATAATGAGGGGACACACATCCAAGTATGCACTCAATTATTAATGCCAGATTACAAAGCGCAGTTTTTTTTACTTTCTGTTAATCTCTCCCCTCTTCTCTCCATCGCGCACATATACATAACAGCAGAAGCCACATGGTGAAACGGCTGCCCAGAGTATACCTCGGCTATAAAATTTATGGTGGGTGTAATTACCGACGCCGAGTCGTAAATCCGCCTCAATTGTGCCATTTCAAAGGCTTCTCCCCTATCGTAGCAGGGGCTGGGAAGGAGATGGGAGTCAGAGGCATAGATAAAAGCAGGGGAGGATGAGAGAGGAGTGGAGAGTGCAGTAAGAGGTGTGAGACAAACACAGAGACAAGTTGCCTACCAGTGCTGACATGGATTTTCTTCATCCATGGGTATACCACGGGCTGCTTGGAGGAGGCAGAGCTGTTTGGGTGCTCCGGTGTAGCTTGGTTGCAGGCAGAGGATGCAGTCGGCGGGGTGGAGGGGGACATGGGCAACTGTGGGGTCTCACATGAGGCTGGCTGCCCTTTCCCTGCAAGCAGGTGCGCAGAATGGGGTAGTCCATGTCCCCTTTGCGTGTCTGGTTCAGGGATGCTTGCACAGTTATATTGGCGCTCTTGGTAGCTCGCCCGCGGAGGGTATAACTCCTGATGGTGATGCTGGTAGCCAGAGCCAGGGTCCCTTGCGCGGCTGTAATATTCAGGGCTGTGTTCGGGGATGTAGCTGTTTTGCGAATATTCCTCGCATGGAGGAAATTTCGGATCAATGTAGGTAGAGTCCATCAAATACGAGCTCATGATCATTAATTTCTGGAGTGGAAAATAATTTTTCTAGCTTTGTCGTTTTTCTGTTCCATAAAGCCCTCCTACTTGCGAGCAGCCCTGTAAAGTTACTTTTACCACGTGACCCCACGGCCCAATGGCAGAGTGAGAGGTAGTCCCCGGATAAGGAACCAAAGGTTTTCAAACCTTCGGTCGCCATTGTGGGCACAATCTCTCTCTCTCTCTCTCTCCCTCTCTCTCCCTGTCTCGCTTTCATGTTGTTTTCTTTCATGTTGTCTTACCAATGGTATTGATCAAAAGCTGCTACCGAAGCAAATAATGCAACACAAATACTTCTTGAATTACAGGAGCATGGTTATATAATTAGTATTTTTGTTATTATTATTTCCACCACTATTAGAATTCAGTAGTAAAAATAAATCGAAAATAGCAGGGTATACCAACATTAAAATGATTACCTAAATTAATTAATATCGTCCATTTTATGCATCCATTCGGATTAAGCGCGAGTTTCTGAAAGTAGGGGTACCTAAGAAAAGGAACAGACACCAAGATGCACAACATCCATACACTTTCGAAAATTACTTGTATCAGGTTTACATATTTTGCCTTTGAGAACCTTAAAAACTGTATACAAAAAATATTCTGAAGTGAAAAAGTGCTACCTTTTGCCAATGGACACTTGGATGCTATTATTTATTGAACTATATTGTTGCAATAACTGCCATTATTGAACAAACTGTTGCTTTGGGGTTATCTCTCTTCGTCTCCATCACCGTGTCTCTCTATATTTCTATTTATCCCTTTATCTATTTGTCTTCTCTGTTACACCCCTCTTTCTCATGGATCTAGAACACTGGTCACGAAGAGCTCCAGCACAATCCAGCCCTAATTTAGCACACCTGATTCTAATAAATATCTGGTTGATAAGTTGAATGAGGCTAGTGGTTGGAGTGAAATCCTACAGGATGGTAGCTCTCCAGGACCAGGCTTGGAGACCCCTGTCTATATCTCTAAATATCTTCTCTCTCTTTCTCTCCCTGCTCTTCCTATCTCTATGACCCTCTCTCTATTTATAGCCCTAGATCTTCCTTTTACTCACTACCTATCTATCTCTTCTATATCCATCTCTCCCTATATATAATTCTATTTCGCTATCTCTTACTACCTATTTCTGTTCTCTATCGTCCCATTACTCTAAGTATATTTTAGAATAATGGATGTGAATAAAAAGTGTTAAAGGTGATCAAACTTGTAATCAAACCAGTGGTACGTGCCTTTAAATTACTTTCAGGGACGGTCTCAACATCTCAACATAAGTGGTTATCTAACTAAATAAGTGCGCAGTGTATTGGTTATTCGTTTGACATTAGAACTACATGGGAGAGTAAAGTCCATTACAAACCTCCACTACTGTTGTGTTCCGACAAGTCCGTCCCTGCAGATGAAGCTGTTAGTTATGGGTGGCATCCATTTTAACAGATGCTTTACAGGCACTATTATACTGTCATTAACTTTTGCAATTCTATCCCTTCAATTATGAACGACACTACAAGTAATTTGACAGTTGAACTACGTGAGCAGTGTGACCTTAGTGAGAAACATTTAGTTGATGATAATAATCATTAGCAAATAATAATAACAATAATAAATAGAAGAAATTGTATGATCATATTATAAACAAATCCATACACAATGTCCTACATCTAAATGATGGAATCAAATATTGAATCATTATCATCTCCACCATCATCATCATCATAACATACACTCTTAAAAATAAAGGTGCCAGGAAGAACCAAAAAGGTGGTTTCACAGCGATGCCATAGAATAACCTTTTTTGGTTCCCCAAAGAACCTTTCACTAAAAGGTTTCTTGAATAACCTATTTTTTCTTAGTGCCATTAAGAAATTTGAAAATAATGCATAACTGCCCAAAACTAAACATGTTGCCTTTTATGTTACCAATATAAGTTTAAATATATTTTGCAGCCTAATTAACATAGGAAGCACAAATCTGTTTATAGCGGTCAATGCAGAGATTGTGGCACGCCACCACAAATAAATCAATGTATGGAAAA
>JACXGM010017246.1:0-19870 GCA_016801145.1 Umbra pygmaea
GCACATCCACAGACCCTGGCCCTGAAGCCCACTCTGATTATACTGTGAATGAGATAATTAAGGGCACATCCACAGACCCTGGCCCCGAAGCCCACTCTGATTATACTGTGAACGAGATAATTAAGGGCACACCCACAGACCCTGGCCCTGAAGCCCGCTCTGATTATACTGTGAATGAGATAATTAAGGGCACATCCACAGACCCTGGCCCCGAAGCACTCTGATTATACTGTGAATTAGATAATTAAGGGCACATTCACAGACCCTGGCCCCGAAGCACTCTGATTATACTGTGAATGAGATAATTAAGGGCGCATCCACAGACCCTGAAGCCCACTCTGATTATACTGTGCGTAGTGTCCAGGTTAGTAACAGCCCTCACCTGATGTTTATATTTCCTGACAGACCTGACTTGTGTGCAATATTAAAAAACAAAATTCAGAAATGTGCTATCATGGGAAATGCTCCGTTGAGATGTTTTTAACTTCTCCGAATTATATTTGCACACATTACTCTTGTAAACTGGAATCTTACCAGATTGGAATAAATCTCATAATGAAATCTGTTTAGAGGTTAAAGGTATGGTAAAAAGTCTCAGGCAGGCTAAGGAGATTTCTGAGTAAGTAAAATTGCCTCTCAAAGGTGACCTGTCTAAACCTCAATTTTTACTTCCAATCAAGTGCCACAAATTGCGCCTCGCTTTGAGGAAATCAATGTGTTTTTTCCAGCGGTTCAGGCACATTATTTTCTTCTTTTATAAGAACCAAAGTGTAATTGCAAATCCATCATTTCAAAACAAGACAAAACAAAGTTTATTTCAAATGCTATTTATATTTCAGTAAAATCTACTTGAATACGCTTTGAAACAAGAGTACAACAAAATAGAATATACTTCAAATGTTGAATATACAAACTAGCTCAGTCTGATCTCATGCTTTCTCTTAGGATAACTAAGAAAACGAAAATAATGTGAAGGGTTAGAGACACAACGTCTGAACATGACCTCTTGCTTTCCAATCGACACAAAAAAGGAGCCCCCAAAATGTCAGCTGTAACCATTGGTACGGTTTGCACTACAGCCAATTGGGGTTGACTTTCATAATTCCTTTAAAATGTTTCCTCGTTGAAAGCGTTGACAAGTGGAGTAGGAATTATTCCTGATTAAAAAAAATGGAACTGACTGTTAGAAATCAACTCACATTATACTGACAATGGTATCAAACTATAATACAAAAAAGTGATGTTGTATTTTTTATAATACTGTGCTTGGTACAAGGTATCAAAAATTCAAAGTAAAGCATAACTAAAAGTGAGATCAGCTTCTCTTATAAACATTTAATGGAAATAAACAATTCTAAGGCTTGTTGTTTTTAACTTCATAAACTGTATAATAGTTATATACATAAAGTCCCCACCCCTTTTTATCCTTCTCTTAGAACAACCCTAATGTCTTTCCAGAAGTCATTTTTGTGTTTGTTGCATAGCACTGGGCAACACACCGCATCTGCACAGTCAAGGTCAAATTGCTGGTTTTACACTGTCGATGCAAACAGGGAAAAGTCTATACAAGTGTTACAGAACACATTTTTGCTCCTCCTTCTCCCCATAATGTCATATTTGGTTGCTTTTAATTATTTTCCTTTTGTTTAGTGTTTTCGATTTGTTCGTTAAGTTTGCTTTCGTCTTTGTTGTTTGTTGCCAAGTTAGTCTCTGCAAACGTAGTGGTTTCAGTTTGACTTGGTCCCTTCATCCTGCGGGAGGTTCTTCCTCCTCTGCTCAAAGTCATTTCTGGCTTCCTATGTGGCTGGCTGGGTGTTCTACAGTAAATGTGTCCCAAAAACCTCCCTACACTGAATTGGGCTGCATCCTGTTCCCTACATAGTGTACTACTTTAGACCCAGTTTACTGCAGGACTACACAGAGTGCCGTCAGCAATTGAAGGTGGGGCTTTGGTCTGAGAAGGTTAACCCCTAGGGTAAAACACATGGTTGTGGGTAAAACGTGACTAGTCCAAGTCTATGTAGTTTATCGTGTTGATGTTGAGGCCCGTTCAGCCATAACGGCTTGAGACAGGATGTGTGGTTTGTGTGTTCCTACTGGCCCCTCCCTCAACACTCAGCATCTTCTAATTTGATCTCGTTCAAGACCTCTTCTGACTGGACCACCAGTGGGGCGACCTCCTGGCACATAGGGCCTTCGATTGGTGTTTCCGGTAACGTCGGGACTGGCGCTGTTGGTATGTGCACCGTCTTCCGTTCTCGAATCGCCGTGGTGACATCAGACGTTTTGACGATCCCACTGATGATATGGGGCGCCGCCGCCAGTGGGGAACTCCGATTGGCCGCTGTCGTCACGGTGACCACGGTCGTTCCGGTGCCGCCTCCTTGCGTTGTTGTGACGATGTGGTGCGTCTGTTGCTGCTGATGATTCAGCGTCGTGGGAACAGCCAGCCTCATCACCTTGGTTACAACAGAGCAAATATTTAGAACAAGTTCGAACAGAAAGCTTCAATCTGCCAACACAAAGTATTTGAATCTACAAACAAGTGTGAAATACTACAGATAAAAATAAATAAAACCAAATCACCTGGGTCCCAGGGGCCATTGCAGCCATGGTAACGTGGGGTGTCAGACTTCTGAGGGTCAGGGGCCCCCCCAGAAGGGAGATGCCGCCTGCTGAGGACCCCCCCATGCCGGGCTTGTTCTGCTGCTGGTATTGGGCCAGCTGGTGCGCCGGGATGGTGATGATCTTAGCCAGCTGCACCGTGATCTTGTCTCCATTCTCCGCTGTGGCTGGAACCATGGTGGGGATGGTCTGGATCACAACCTGGGCAACAGAGCGACGCCGTTAACAACAGACCCACTCACTCTACATCAACATCTCACTTACATGAAACTATACACATTGCTACTGCTAAAGGTTTGCAAGAGGATTTTGGGACTGATAACAGAAACGTTGGGGTGTGTTCAAAGTGAGTACTTCCAGAACTGTCTCTGTCCAACTTGTTGACCATAATTGAACCTATAACTGAGCTGGTCAGAATGGTGAAACGCACATCCCTCCGTGTCAGGAAAGAAAGCCTGTGATGCCGTCAATGGAATGGGACTCTGAAGAACAGGCTCCAGGCGGAGCGAAATCAACTCAATGTGGGAATGGTTGGTGAACTAAAATCAACAAAAATTAAATGTCCTCTCACTTTCAACTGCTTTTAATTTTCATCAAACTGAAAATGTGTAAATATTTGTATGAAAAGTAAAATATTTAACAGTATCTGGTGTGGCCACCAGCTGCATTAAATACCACAGTGCATCTTCTCGTCATGGACGGCACCAGATTTGACAGATCTTGCTGTGAGATGTTACCAAACTCTTCCACCAAATCACCTGCAAGTTCCCTGACATTTCTGGGGGTAATGGCCCTACCCTTTACCCTCCTCCGATCATACAGGTGTTCAATGGGATTAAGATCCGGGCTCTTTGCTGGTCATGGTAGAACACTGACATTCCTGTCCAGCAGGAAATCATGCACAGAACGAGCAATATGACTGGTGGTATTGTCATGCTGGAGGGACATGTCAGGATGAGCCTGCAGGAAAGGTACCACATGAGGAAGGATGTCATCTTTCCTGTCAGTAACAGTGTTAAGATGCCTGCAATGACAAAGCTCAGTCCGATGATGCTGCGAGACTCCGCCCCAGACCATGACAGACCGTTCACCTCCATATCGATCCCGCTCCAGAGTACAGGCCTCAGTGAAACGCTCATTCCTACAATGACACACAGAAGGCCGACCATCACCCCGGTGAGACAAAACTGCGACTCTTCAGTGAAGAGCAGTTTTTGCCAGTCCTGACTAGTCCAGTGAAGGTGTATTTGTGCCTATAGCCCCAGGGTGGGAAATTAACACCCGCCACCCACCAAATGCGGGTAGTTTTTCACACTGGCGGGTAACTTTTCCTAATATACCAGCCACTTTGGCGGGTGAATTATTCAACGTATAATATGTTTTGTACTTGTTATTGGGCTACTTGAAGCACTCCTTGTTTCGGATTGGAGATAAATGCATTTGACAAAAATGCGGAAGATTAATCATTGACAAAGAAAGACTCTTCTCAGACTTGTCTTCACTTAATGTCCCTTTAGCAATTTACCTATATTAATAATAGTAAATTCATTATGTATTCACAATGAATTTACTATATTGAAACAATATAGAATACGCTAGTGCATTTTCTTTTAGCTATGTATTTGAATTGGAGAAATGCTGGTAAGAAATCGAAGTGGGTGGTAAAACTTCAGCATCTGTGGGTGGTGGATAAAAAAGTTAATTTCCCACCCTGCATAGGCCACGTTGTGGCCAATGGTGTCTGGTGAGGCCCTGCCTTACAACAGGCCTACATTCCTGGTGTAGCTTGGGCAGTTGTTGTTGCCATCCTGTACCTGTCCCACAGGTGTGATGTTCAGCTGTACCAATCCCGTGCAGGTGTTTTCCCACGTGGTCTGTCACTGTGAGGATGATCAGCTCTCTCCCTGTAGCGCTGTCTCAGGCGTCTCACAGTACAGACATTGCAATTTATTGCCCTGGCCACATCTTCAGTCCTCATGCCTCCTTGCAGCATGCCTAAGGCACGTTCACGCAGATGAGCAAAGACCCTGGACATCTTTCTTTTGGCGTTTTTCCAGAGTCAGTAGGAAGGTCTCTTTAGTGTCCTAAGTTCATAACTGTGGCAGCACAAAAGATCGACTGAACCGCAATGTTTTGACGTTTGAAATGGTACACACCAGCTGTGAGTGGTGACCCACCTTCTGTTGTGAGTTGGCGGTGCCCGTTGCCGTGCCGATCGGGGAGGCACTGGCCAACTGGTACGTCGTTTGGCCTCCTGTCGTCCCCGGCGCCTGTTGCACGGCGACCGTGGATATCTTCTGACCCAGCGATGTAGTCATTACCACGGGGACCTGCATGGCAACGCGTACCGTCCTGAAGACGACAACACCAGCACATCAGGGGGCAATCAGAAAAACATAACAATTAAGTCAGCAGACATTCCAAATACTGTGTGTGCGTCTCTAACCTGGGTCCGGAAGCAGCAGGGATGATGGCCGTGTGAGAACGCTGCGTCTGGGCTCCGTCTGGCGCGGTGGAAACAGTCAATATCCTGGGGATCCCGGCTGCCACCCCACCCCCGCTAATCACCGCCTTGTTGGCCTTAGCAACCCTCAAGATGGTGGGCGTCTTGGCGAGCTCCGCCACGTTCAGCATTGCCTCAGAGGAGGGCGGGACTCTCTCATGGTACGACTCTGAGCCAATCAGATCGTCCGGTCCAGAGTCAGCCTTGTCATCATCGATGATGACGATGTTCTTGGGCATCTCCTTGAACTGGTAAACCAGCCGCTGGCCTTCGACCTTTGCTAGGATGCCACGCTGGTAGTAGTACCTAGTAGAGAGAAGAGTTGAAACGGTGAGAATGGGCATTTCCCTTGAAGGTGGCCCTCGTTAATGTAGTTAGAGATTAACAGTCACCTTAGGGCCCTGCCCATGGTTTCGTAGTTCATGTCAGGTTTGTTCTTGTGTTTGCCCCACAGCTTGGACACGGCCTTGGAATCCACCAGCTTAAAGATGCCCTTCTCCCTCTGGGTCCATTTAATATACCTGGGACAAGTGTTTTTGTCCTGTAGGAGATCCAGCAAAAACTCCCACAAGTAGGTGGTGCTGCCTGGAAAGAGAAACATTAGTGACTAAGTGTATTCACTATTGGTGACTACGTGTAGGGCTGGCCGATATTCATATCGCAATACAATAATGAACTCCAGACCCCATTCGCCTGGCAACACTATATAATGCCCACAACATGAACTCGAATATTTCAGTTCAAACAAATAGTGCTGCCACTAACGACTAATTTTCTAAAAACTAATCTTTCAAATAATTTTTCCATTAGTCGACAAATCTAAACGACTACTAACAAAAAATCAAGTGTTTGTTATTTCGTTGTATTAATTTTATTTTTAACTCAACTGAAGGGCCAAAACAATGTCACAATATAGCTTAAATGTTACCAAATAAATCCACAATTAGCCTAATGATGTAGAGCCCATTCCTAATATCCTGTCTGGGCTTTCACCTTAACCTTCACATCAGCTTACTTTCGTTTAGCTCATTAAATAAACTGTTCAAAAACATTATGTAGTAACAATCTGGGCATAAATATCTGCATTTCCATTAGGCTACACCATATTAGAGTCTGGACTAGCCTACTACGCTTAGCTCTGCCTAATAATGAGTTGCACTGAAAGCTGGCAGGCAGGCAGGCAGGCACATCTATGCTGCTCATGTTTACACTTGCGTGCATGGTGGGGTTTAAAACATTACTGCCAAAGTCTAAGTAGCCTGTTTAACATCCAAACACAGTCATTGTACTTCTCAAGAGTTAATAAACAGTACAGACTAGCTCACCGTTTCATTAATAATAGGCCTTAGGTGTCATAGATGGGCAAACTTCCATTGCGCTACTAGTGTTATATGGTCCTATTTTGTACACTGGCGTTAAACATAATTTAGAAGATCAATGGCAAAAGTGGATGTAGTGTGCCTCCGTGTGGTAATAAAAAAAGCCTGTCATTCAACGACTTTCCCATCATACTAAAAAAAAGAAATGTCTAAAAGTTGTTAAACGTGACGAATGCAACATTTTAAAATCAAGTGCTCGGCTACATTTGTGTGTGGGCAAAGTTTAAACCGTGATTAAGTTTTCAGCTGAGTAACATTAACGAAGCGCTTAAAAACTGGACTTTTACCTTTGCGGGTTCATCAGATTATTGTCTGACCACCGACACAGTACTTTAAAGCGCAAGGGCTTAACGCGGAGTCAGTGTCAACCTGCTAGCTTCTTTGTTAAAGCTAATAATATAAATTAAGCAGCTGCTGAAAATGGCTACCCAACTCCTCCCAATAAATGCTATATTTTCATTTAACTGATAATGAGTAACATGTTTCTTCTATGGTAGAAAATGTGGTAACACTTCTATAATGCATCTACAGATTAGATGACTATCAATAACATGTAAATGAACTAAGACTAATCTAATACGTCATAACTTGTAGCCCTTGTTGTTTTGTTACGGAGTTGACGTCGATCATTCTGCACAAATAAATGTTTGGCAATGTTAAAGAGGTGAAAATAAACTTGTTCAACGTCCATTGCGGACGCTATTACTACAGCCCGGAAATTAGTTTGTCCAGTTTCAACATTAGAATGTTCGCTGTGAAAAAGGCCTATTATATATTTATGTTCTCTTGTCCTTTTCTATGGGTGCATCTTCAACAACTCTTGCGTGTTTCTTGTGTGTTCTTTTTAGGTGCTCGTGCATCATGGTTGTGCTCCCGTGATAAACAAGTGAAGTTCGACAAGTGTACAGACCACTCTTTTGTTATCAGTTGGCCTGAAATACTCCCATACGTTGGAAACTTTTATGTCTAGTGCTTGATTCGGAGGACTCACCTGCCTCCGCCATTTTTCATATCAAAGCAGTGAAGGCGGGTGTGGAGGAGAATTACAGTGAGCCGTTTGAGACGGGAGACCAAAAATAAATAGGCCCTCAATAGTAAAACGGCACAGACTAAAAAAAATTACATTGACTAATTTTTATGATCGATTACAATTAAGTCAACTAATCATGGGAGTACTACAAAATAATAGCGCTTGTTTTAATTAATTGCAATAACCATTGTTTGTTCATTATAAAGCTAGTGAATTAGTTAACTATAGAGCCTGTTGTTACCTAGAATAGACTAATTGTAGCAACACATGAACATGGACCCACTACCTATCTATGATGAACAAACAATGATTGTTGCAATTAATTAAAACGAGCGTTATTATTTTGAAAATAACTTTGAGTTTGTGTTGCATGCATTATATAGTGTTGCCAGGGGAACAGGATCTGGAGTGCATTATTGTATCGCAAAGTGCACATCGCCCAGCCCTGACTATGTATCCACTATTGGTGACTACGTGTATTCACTATTGGTCATCATGTACAGTGCCTTGCGAAAGTATTCGGCCCCCTTGAACATTTGGACCTTTTGCCACATTTCAGGCTTCAAACATAAAAATAGAAAACTGTAATTTTTTTTAAGAATCAACAACAAGTGGGACACAATCATGAAGTGGAACGAAATTTTTTGGATATTTCAAACCTTTTTAACAAATAAAAAACTGACAAATTGGGCCAGCAAAATTTTTCAGGCCCTTTACTTTCAGTGCAGCAAACTCTCTCCAGAAGTTCAGTGAGGATCTCTGAATGATCCAATGTTGACCTAAATGACTAATGATGATAAATAGAATCCACCTGAGAATCTGTGGAAAGAACTGAAAACTGCTGTTCACAAACGCTCTCCATCCAACCTCACTGAACTGGAGCTGTTTTGCAAGAGGAATGGGCAAAAATTTCAGTCTCTCGATGTGCAAAACTGATAGAGACATACCCCAATTGACTTGTTCCACTTGTTGTTGATTCTTGTTGTTGATTCTTCACAAAAAATTACAGTTTCATGTCTTTATGTTTGAAGCCTGAAATGTTCACTATATGTGATGAAAGTGATCAGCTGTATTCACTGATGGGTGAATTGATGTGGTCACATACCTTTTCCCTCTCTGGGTTTCTTCTTGATGCCAAGGTCAGGTGACCCGTTAGTTACAGCTGGTTGGTGGGTTTTCGGCTTTCTCCCTGCTAAAGAGACCAATCACGTTATTCAAACTGAACAGACAAATCGAATCAAATTGACACTGAATGTAACTCAATTCATATGTCCAGACGTCCTCCAAGCCTGTTCAGTGGTACCTTTCTTCTTTCTGACAGGTTCCTGGTCGGGCTCCGCCTCCTCTGGGTCGTCTATAAGGGTGACCTCCATGTCCTCCTCCACACAAGCCTCAGTGGACACCTCCACCACAGTCTCCGTCATCACATCCGGACGCATCGCAGCGTGGATGAAGTCTGGAGTAGCCCCGCACCCAGCTGGGATGAACACGTCTGGAGAAGGTCGCGGTTATTAAAGACAGAAGGCGTGTGTTTTGGTGATGAAGTGCTGGGGGGTAACAAGTCGGGCGTTTACCTGGGCTGCGGTCACCTCGAAGGCTGGAGGGAGAGTCCATGTGTAGCAAGGCCTCGGCCGCCTCGATGGTCTTATCAGAGAAGTGGATACTGCTACCATGACAAGACGCTTCCACTGCAACCAAAACATAAACATTAGTTCAACTTAGGGATGCACCCATTCCCATACTGGGATCGAAAATGTGTCAGATACTGGCCAAAAACACAGGATCAGGTATCGGCATATGGAGTCCTCCGATACCATGTCCTAAGATGCAGTAAACACAAGTCATTGTAGTGACGGGTCATTCAGAATGAAAATAAAGTTATTATTGTAAATATTAGTGATCATATTGATCATGTGTATTCACTACTGGTCATCATGTAAATTCACCATTGGTAATCAGGTGCATTCACTTTGTGAAACGCTGTTGGATGAACAATACATTGGCTGGTAAAATGTGGGTATCCACCAGCCTAGCTGATGCAATGTGTCTGAAACGACACTCCCGAACGGTAGAGTAAAATTACCTTTTGGATTTGCTGAAAGATGTGACTGCAATTAGATTCACTACAGACATTCAGAGTTCAGACATGTGTTCTATGTCTCTAATTAAGTCTGACAGCACAATGGGTGGACGTAAGTTTTACATTATGTAGCAGTAAAACACTGGTATCGGATCGGTACTCAAAGTTCAGTACTCGGATCGGTATTGGCAATGAAACAGTGATATTGGTGCATCCCTAGTTAAAAGCCCTGCTACTGACACAGCGGGGGGGACAAACAGACACACACAAGTGAAACTGCACAGGTGTGTAACAACAGCAGCATGTCTGTACTTGTGTTTCAAGAGCGTATTGAACAACTCCAAAGCTTAACCACATGGGTGTAATTACTTCCTGGTTTTACAAGCAGCTAAGAAATGGATCTCAGCTTCAGACTGCTTGTTATTATTGCCTTGGATTAAAAGTAGATACTTCAGCCACCCACAATTCTCTGCCTGCTCTCTGGCACCCTCTACTGACCCACATCACCGCTCCTCAACCAAATGCTGTACAATACAATCTAAATATACAATTTCTACTCTTATCCAGAATGACGAACGCAGCCAGACTGACAGTGAAAGACGGTACAATGTCATCTAACCACAGTCAGAATACATCCTACAAATTATTACTCAGCGCCTTTCGTCTAAAATCATCAAACTTAAAAAAAGATGGAAGTTGTCTTTTCCATATCGTAGGCTACAAGAAAGGTCCACGGGCACCATGTAATGACAGTGAGAATTGTCTGCACCCATCTTAAAAGACAGTTAGGAGCCCATTTAAAATATGGACCATTAAAGATACAGTCAATGACTATGCCAGAGGTGCTCTAAGTAAAGGAGACATGGCAAATGTAAGCCGTTTGTTTGAATTGGTATGAAGCTCGCTCCAGGAGATAAGACAGACAGAACCTATCGCTGTGTTCCAAATGCCCCCCTGTATTGCACTACTTTATACCGGAGCCCTGCAAGGCCCGCTGAAGAAATCCTATGCTATTCAGCTCCAGTGCCTTCAGGTCTGATTTTTATAAGGCAGTGGTGGTGCTTGGAGTGCAGGCCCAGGGCACCTGTTGTTGTCTCTTTCTGGGGAGAGACTCAGGTTACCAACACCCCTGCCCATGTTTGGCTATGAGCATGAGCCAGTCTATCTTTAGCAGACAGCCCCCCACTATACCTTCCGACTCTGATACATTTCATTCATATTACCTCCATCTCTCAAAACATAGCTTCCTAAACCGACCCGCACCCTCTCCACCACTTAACTAATTGCATCAAATGTAAGCTGCAGAACAATCAAATATATTTTCTACTGTACGACTCTTAACTGTGTATGTTATGCATCTGCACATATGCAAATACTATGTAAGCCATTACCATGCTAACAACTGACAGGCCATGTTTCCATTGAAACCAGGCTGGTAAAATATATATTTTTTTAAATACAGTTTTTATGGTAGTGTTGGAATTGAATACATTAACAGCTAATTTGGCTAATTTATGAAAATATAGGACTGGTTTAAAATGAAAATGTCTGAAAATAATGAATATTCGTATTCCTAAGAATTCTTCATTAGTAAGTGGAGTCGGTTATCAAAATAATTTGGTGTAAATGTAACTATAAATGTAAAAGTTGTCGTTTACTGGCATTTAAAGTACTAAATTGTTGTAAAGAAACCCACATTTATTAAGTTTTTCTCCACAACAAATAAAGAATAAACTCATACTATTTAACCTAACAAAGGAGAAACTGGCCGACAAAAAGTAGTGCTTCTCCTATGACTTCCGTGTTTACACTCGTTCTGTCTTTCCCTCCAGTTCTCTTCCAAGACGCTCTGAAATCCCTCCCGTCACTCAATGTACGTCCGGGCGCCATTGGCTACTTCACTGCTCTAAACCCACCTACCTAACAGCGCTCATTGGCTATTGAAAGGATTTCGAACAGCTCATGAGTCCCGTTGGTCAAATAGACCTGTCGATCAAAATAACACCTCCCCAGACGCATAACAATGCTTCCGCCATTGAAATTAGGGAAGATATTTGAAGATATAGTGTGAAGACATCGAAACACTCTCTGATGACACTAAAAAAAAAAAAGTAAAGCGTGTCTCATAAATTCAAGTCAACAACACTCGAATTCCACTTTACGCAAAAGCCAACACTGTGAGACAGCTATTTGAGCCGCCACACAGGCTCAATCACTGTGCTCCATGCTTAGATAACGGGCCGAATCTGACAAAAAAACGGGACACGGCTGGAAATGCCAAACAAATTACTACAATACATCCATCAACTACATGTTTCTAATGACCAATGCATATATTATTAGAAATGGCTGCATTAATAGAATGTAGGTTACAATAACGTTATTCAAAGAAAACATTTCGATTGACATTTCAATGCAAGGGTAATAAATCACATCAAAATGAAATATTATTCAAGATATCATATATGTTTCACTGAAAGATCAACATTTATTAACGTGGAATAAAAATAAATCCACATGCCCTTCCGACTCAGACAGCGTGGCAAAGACGTAGGATAGACAACATCTACAACACTTCCTGGTTTCAGTGGGACTGCTCTCCACACCAATAACCCGTTAATCACAACAAAACAAAAACAAACGAAATCAAAATGACTGATCACAAAATATGCAAGAGATGTTAAGTGCAGATTTCAATCTAGTGCTGCAGTGTGTAAAGCCCAACGTTACTTTAACATGTTTTAAGAGCGACAGAAGAAATGCGGACATCGCCATGCAGGTTGCTAAACCAAGGTGATCACTTCCTGCTTTGCCCTCAATTACTTCACGACACCACCGAACAGATATCAGGGAACAGCTGTTGCTGAAAACCACACACACCACACTTTAAGATAAACCGGCGACTAGGTTAATAAATAAATGTTTTTAGTTACCTGCTCTAATGAGCAGATCAAGTTGGTTAGCGGGCCCATCATGCAGTGAAGTCGCCATGTTCTTCCTTGCTGCAGATTCGCATTGACTTCACACTGAACAGCACAGGCAGACACGCGCGGATCACTCCGCAGCCACAGGAAATCTCTTCAAAAATTCAACCAGACCGCATCACAGCCCTCACACCGACAGACTCTGACGGGCAGAGTTGTGTCCTTCCGCGCAAAACACAGGAAATCCTCCGCTTTTTCAAGCTCCTTTCTTGCGTCAATCGAACGTCAACCAAAACAGGAAGAAAGCTATATCGAACACTCTTCCCTTGTATTGAACATGGCCATAATATACATTTAGCATCATCTACTATTGAAGATCTTAAAATCACACCAATATTATCCTTGCACGTTGAACTCAAAGCAATACATTTTAGAAACAAACATTGTTAAGAGTTTTAAGAAAGTCTCTATATGCTAGTATGTAAAGTACAAACGTGACCACATTGTATAAATGTAGAAATTACATAAACTTGAGTAAAGACAATAATATTATCACCACAGTAAGTAAAATTTAAAGTGTGTAACACAGTTTAGATTACTGTTCTACAGAGCATCTGACTGGTGTCTTGTAACCTGGTTCTAATATCCCCACCACCTAGGTGAACTGTCATTCTGTCCGTGATGAAGACCGTTCACCCTATTTGCTTTAAAATGCAATATGAGACTTTTGCATATATCTATTTATTTAACTCCTACTTTGGGCTTGATTGGTAATATGTTGTTTAAATGTGCATAATCTATAAACAGAAACACTAGCATACGTCTGCTATGAAATTCAAAGTTGGAAAGCGTCAATTTTCGGGAAACTGTTGTGTCCAACAATCCCAGAATGCATCTCTCTATGTGTATCATGTTGAATGACACCAAAGCGTGCATCCCAAATGACACCCTTGATGTCTAGTAAACAACTTTGTAATTTTGGCGAAGTTTGAATACTAGGTAATAGGGTGCTATTGGGACACATTACCAGGTCTAAGCCTAACTGAATACAACATCTCACAACAAATAACCAGTCATCATATAAAGTATCTACGACTAGAATTTAGAGGCCTGGAAAACGACAAGCGTTTTATTTAGAGAATACATCTAAAATAACATTTTGAACACATATACAGGTTTGTCTTCTCACTTACCTGGCCTTGTCTTTACTCTCTAGATTGTATTTTGTATATGCCCAACTATATAAAAAAGTCTGCATTTTCTTTATTGTTGTTGCAGGAAAATCATTGTAAGTCATACAGGTCAACTTTCTTGTGTTTTACATGTGCTACAGAGCACAACCACAAGAGGGAGATGTCTATTGCAATCTCTCATCTTAGCCAGAGGTGAGTTTTTGAAACCGTGTGAAGGGCAGCATATTATAGCTATGTGTGAAAACATAGGATAAAGAAAATATTATTGAGTCAAAAATTAATTTTGAACAAAAATGAAATTAAGTTTAGATATCCTTCGCGGGTCATATCAAAGTGTCTGTTAAATCAACTTGCCTGCTTAAACAACTTTAACATTCAAAAAATATTTTTACTAATATGTAAAAAGTCCACAGTCTGCTTATTCCTATTTAAAGTAGTCAACTAAGAGCCAGGACTTCCAACTTAATCGTCCTCCAGCCTTGTTGCCACAAGAGCCCTCTATCTCACTCTATGTACTGTAGTCAGAGGTGGGACAGCCCAAGTATCCCACGAAGAAGTGTAGACTTCTCTGTTTCATTACATTGTTTAATTGCTATCTGAGCAGTGGCTGTTAACATCTACCACAGTGACGGCAAGAGGAAAAATAGTCTATTCTCATTCATTGTATCCAGGTTCTCTATCCGGGGAAAGATGCAGACTGGGACTTTTGCAATTAAAAGAATATTGTTTTAAACCTCCCATTTTGGCCTAGGTGTGTAAGATCAGAGTGTCTGCAGGTTTTATGTTAAATTTAAGACTTATTTAATGCCACTATACATGCTATTTAAGAACAATATCGCACTGAAAGAAACAAAAAAAAATACCTGTGATTTGGCAAGAATCAAAATGATGTAGTCTCGCTTGTATTACTAAATAATCTAATTTGTGATCAAACAGAAAATAATTTTTAGACCAGGGACAAGGTTTATTTAATAATCACAAATCTGTGTCAGAAAGAACAGTTTTGTTCAGATGTTTGCATACCCTTGCAGAAATTGTTAAACGTCAGCATTGATTTTGACAATATGACTGTTCATGCAAAAAATCTGACTGTTGTGTAAGGATAGTGATCACATGAAGCCATTAATGATCAGGTAGTTTTTTGGCTCCATTGTAAAACATACTGATAGTTAGGGCTGGGCAATATATCAGTATTATATAGAAATTGTGATATTAGACTGATTATCGTCTTAGATATTGGATATCGTAATATCGTGATATGACAAAAGAGTTCTTTTCCTGGATTTAAAGGCTGGATTACAGTACAGTGATATCATTCTCTGAACTTACCAGACTGTTTCTATTATTTGCCTTTACCCCACTTAGTTATTATATACACATCAATGATGATTATTTATCAAAAATGTAATTGTGTAAATATTTCTTTGTAAGCACCAATTATCAACCGTACAATATCGCCGCAATATCGATATTGAGCTATTTGGTCAACAATATTGTGATATTAGATTTTTTCCATACTGCCCAGCTCTATTCGTCATACTTACTCACCACATCCAATATGATTGAGCATTATTCTTTTACTATAATAGATTTGAATATTAAATTGACAGATATTGGTAAATGTTCCAAAACAATATCGATGTCTTGCACACCTCTTTGACAAAGAAAGTGCAATTCTTCACTTGTTAAATTTTAATGAAGAAAATTCCCTTTTTTCTTTACATATGTGTACACATTTTCCAAACTTTAAAAATAATTAAATACCGAGATATATATCTTTAGTCATTAAACCTACAAACATATGTTAACATATGATATGAACACTAACTTATTTTAAGTTTACAACAATTGGAATTATGCTCCAATATGACATATTCCTGACTTTGATATATTATGTCTATACTTGGTGAGGGTGATGAGCGCAATAGTTTAGACACTTGTCAAACACTTGTTTCACATTGTCATTATGGCGTATTGTTTGTAGAATTTTAAGGGAAATAATGAATTTAATCAATTTTGGAATAAGGGTGTAACATAACAAAATGTGGAAATAATGTAGCGCTGGTAATGCTTTCTGGATACACATTTTTCAAGGACGCTTTTTATCAGAGAAACTTTTACAATCTTTGGTCAAAATTCCAGACTGCCGCTTTAAGTAGGTGCTTTGTTTTTGTAAATCCCACACGTTTCCATTGCTCACCTGCCTCCACCACCTGAGTCTCTACTTCCTGTTCGTCCCCCACGTCCTGCATCAGGTACATCCCGTCGTCGTAGACCAACACCTGGGCGGAGAAGCACTGCTCCCTGCTCCCCCCTGGCACCTCCTCCACGATCACCGCCGGGTACCCCTCATCCAAATCGCCTTCCTCGTCCGTCTCTGCCTCTGCCCGATCACCTTCCACCTCCACCTCCACCTCTGCTTCCGCTTCGCCATCACACTCCTCCACCTCACACTCCTCCCCCGGAGAGACGCAGGAAAAAAGCTGATTGGGAAGCAGCTGAGAACAACTGGAGACCTGTTCTAAACCTGTTCTGAACTGGTTTTATTTTTATAATTAGCTGATTTAGCTGTTTTTACAATTTATGTGATGTCGGATTTTTTTTAATAAATCCACTTTTCATCTCACACCTCAAAATAAAAACCCATTTCTGTCTGACTCGCTTTGCAGACATAATAATAACAGGCCCTGACAACTACTGGACCCTGACTTAGCCGACAACAAACTTTTAGCAATAGAAGTGAAGAGTCTATAGAAAAACTGAATGTTCCTCAGAAAAAACAAATGTAAGTGGTGGCTTCTTCGATTTTGCCCGGAATGCTACAACCACATTAGGAGCCCTGGTCACCGTGATGCAGCTGTTCTGCAATGAAGTGAACAGTCATCCATTTTATCTGGCCATTTTTATTTTTACATGATGTATACAACTGTTAGCCACTTTTAGATCTACTGAATAATGCTAGTAATCCGAGTGTTTAACCTGAATTGGGATTCACAGGACTCAAGCCAGTTTTAAAGATTTCTGTTCTGAGGCAAATCTAACCAAACCAACAATAATAATTAATATTTAAGTGCCTACAAAGACCACATAGATAGATTATATTCTAAAAATACACCTGATAAATATAGAGCTGGTGGAGTATTCCCACTAAGTGTCAGTGATCACTGCCCATTGAATGTGTTAGAGACGTCAAAGAGTTCAAAGTGCCAAGCCTCACGTTATCACTAAAAGAAATGATAGAAACTATGGTGAACAGGCTTTCTTACAGGATCTGCCCTAGTAACCTTGACTGTGGTTCTTCTATAAACGAAGCCAAGTTGGCATTCGAGCAATTTACTATCTGATACTATTCGTTAAAGAGATGTGGCATGGGCTAAAGCTGGAGTAACAGATTCTAGCTGACTGGCAGATTTTCAGGCAGCTGAGGAACTTATCCGTCAGGCTTACTAGAAAGTTAAAATCAGATTACTATGTGACTACACTTAATGATTGATACGAGAATCCAGCTAAATTCTGGAAAGTAGCAAAATCCCCAATGAAGAATATGTGCCCTAACCTCCCAAAACAGATAGTGTTGGATACTGGACTCTTTACTGACAAGAATGCCACTGATAATGCTTTTAACAATCGCTTAATAGCAGCAGGCAATCGTTTTCAGAAAATGTCCAGGTTCACCTTTGATAGGAAACTAAATGACACTGAAAATGTTACACAGGGGCACTGTGATGTTGATTGTCAGGTTTTCACTATGCCTCTTCACACACACAATTACATTATTGATGCCTTGCTAGCTGTAGACACTAAAAAATCAACAGGTGCTGACAATCTTGACCCAGAGCTACTAGCTAGCACAGGACCAACTATCTCTGGTGCTCTAACCCACATTTGTAACTTTATGTTGACAACTGGGGTTATACCAAAGATTTTGTAAACTGTCTATGTGTTGCCCCTACACAAAGGTGGGGACACTGGTGACCTTAAAAATTATAGACTCTCTCTAAATGGTGTTGTCTTGATAAAATGTTTTAATCATAAGCAAATGTTCAGCTGCACTCTTTCTTAGCAGACAACTGCATATTAAACAAATATCAGTCTGGTTTTAGACCAGGACACAGTAACAACACAGCCACTACATTAGATGTGAATGATATTGTTAAAGCTGTTGATAGTATGTTGTATGATAGTATAGGCTTGTGTTAAATGCAAGTAAATCCAAGCATATTGTGTTTTATATATCAAAATGTCTACGCTTTAATGGTTCTAACATTACTACTCTTGATGGCTCTATTTTAGAAGGGGTCTCTAAATATAAATACCTGGGAATTTGGTTAGATGATTGTCTCTTTTTTAATATGCATATATTATTGAGCTGGAAAGGAAGCTGAAATCAAGAATTTGCTTTTTTATAGTAATAAATCAAGTAATTCTTCGCAGCATAATAAGGAAATTGGACAGGCCACTTTTATGTTAGTGCTTGATTGTGGTGATGTACTATATATGCATGGGTCAGCATCAGAGCTCAGAAATTTTGCAGCATTGCACTCTATTACTGTTTCAAACTATTGCACACATGACTGCCTTTTATACACTTTAGTTCGCTGGGACTCCTTGACTTTTAGAAAGTTCAGGCATTGGTTGATGTTTGTTTAAAAGGCTGTATTACAGAAACTTCCTATTTATCTAAATAAAAAAATGCTTTGGTCAAATAATATATACCAGACTTGTTTCCAAGACTTGTTGGTACCGGAGAGCAAGGGTTCACTCTGATTTAGGTAAAACTGTATTTGAATACCATGCTTCTCACTTATGGAATGATTTACAGAGTAAACTTAAGCTGGATGTTTTAGTGCCTGTAGTACAGTTTAAATGTCTGTATGTCTGTATGTCTGTATGTCTGTATATATATATATATATATATATATATATATATATATATATACACACACTCACCTAAAGGATTATTAGGAACACCCTTTCAATTTCTCCTTAATGCAATGATCTACTCAACCAATCACATGGCAGTTGCTTCAATGCATTTAGGGGTGTGGTCCTGGTCAAGACAATCTTCTGAACTCCAAACTGAATGTCAGAATGGGAAAGAAAGGTAATTTAAGCAATTTTGAGCGTGGCATAGTTGTTGGTGCCAGACGGGCCGGTCTGAGTATTTCACAATCTGCTAAATTACTGGGATTTTCACGCACAACCATTTCTAGGGTTTACAAAGAATGGTGTGAAAAGGGAAAAACATCCAGTATGCGCCAGTCCTGTGGGCAAAAATGCCTCGTTGATGCTAGAGGTCAGAGGAGAATGGGCCGACTGCTTCAAGCTGATAGAAGAGCAACTTTGACTGAAATAACCACTCGTTACAACCGAGGTATGCAGCAAAGCATTTGTTAAGCCACAACATGCACAACCTTGAGGCGGACGAACTACAACTGCAGAAGACCCCACAGGGTACCACTCATCTCCACTACAAATAGGAAAAAGAGGCTACAATTTGCAAGAGCTCACCAAAATTGGACAGTTGAAGACTGGAAAAATGTTGCCTAGTCTAATAAGTCTCGATTTCTGTTGAGACATTCAGATGGGAGAGTTAGAATTTGGCATAAACAGAATGAGAACATGGATCCATCATGCCTTGTTACCACTGTGCAGGCTGGTGGTGGTGGTGTAATGGTTTGGGGGATGTTTTCTTGGCACACTTTAGGCCCCTTAGTGCCAATAGGGTAGTGCTGGGCGGTATACCGGTTCACACCGAATACCGGTATTTATTTTCGTCATGATATGAATTTTTTATATACCGCCATACCGGTGTATTTGAATAGACAACGTCCGAAAAGCTGCGCCTTTGCGACACTGCTGATTACATTAAATTCCAACCTGGAATGCTGTTTGATTCATATAGCCTACTGTACTATTTCGGTGGGCTTTTATGTCAATCTGGGTGCAATCTACAGTAGCTACTATAGAATTCGACAGGAGGAATGCCCAAGATAGAACGCGAGTGTAGCTTCTGTAGAATATACGGCAGGAGGAATGCCCTCGAACAAGCCGAAATCATGGTAAACATTCATCTTTTTTGTCAGCAGAAACAGGCATATAAAAAAGTTTTGTCTCTAAAGTTTAAAACAATTGA
>JACXGM010017247.1:5588-19969 GCA_016801145.1 Umbra pygmaea
AATTGTTTTCTTCGACTCGAGCAACCAACGTATACGTCACGCTGCCTTCACTCCAATTGGCAGTCGCTTTGTCGCTTCGCTCAGCATTTGCATAAAATAGACTTCTTGTCTATTTTTGCCCCGCCTTGCTCGCGACAGCGCTCGCGAGCTGGGAAACGGCCACTTGCGTTGAAAATGAATGGTAGCTTGTCTCTTTGTCACTGACTTTTGTCGCTCGTGTGACTGTAGGGTTACCCCACAGTCACACGAGCGACAAAAGTCAGCGACAAAGAGACAAGCTACCATTCATTTTCAACGCAAGTGGCCGTTTCCCAGCTTGGTGGGCATTTCTGTATTGATACTAGCATCACGTTGCCTAGTGTCTGCGAGAGGTCTTAAAAGTTACTTCAGAGATATTGTCAAGTCACAAAAACAATGTATTTTTATTTAAAAGTATGTATTTCTTGATAGAAGTAACAAAATATATGAGATAAAATGCCAAATATATCAGATATATACAGAAATACGATGTCCCGAAGCGTTTCCGCCATCTTGAATTGTTTTCTTCGACTCGAGCAACCAACGTATACGTCACGCTGCCTTCACTCCAATTGGCAGTCGCTTTGTCGCTTCGCTCAGCATTTGCATAAAATAGACTTCTTGTCTATTTTTGCCCCGCCTTGCTCGCGACAGCACTCGCGAGCTGGGAAACGGCCACTTGCGTTGAAAATGAATGGTAGCTTGTCGCTTTGTCGCTGACTTTTGTCGCTCGTGTGACCTTGCGTTCACACCTGCAATTTTTAGTGGGCGTCAGGGCGACGAGTCTCAATGCATTCTCTATGGTACAAGACGAATTGGAAGGCGCCAAGCGGTGAGCAAGAGAAGTGCACGTGAAGCGACGCGTGGGAAAAAGAAGGGCGACGAGAGGGCGTGGAAAAAGTTGAAAATAGTTGAACTTTTTGGCTGAAGCGACGAAGCGTCAACCAATCAGGACACATCACGCCATGTGTACCAGCTAAACTACGTCGAACATAATTAATAGCCATTTAGCATCTTAAAAAATTAGAAACACATACAAAAATAAACAAATTAAAATGTGTTTTTATTTAAGTCAATTATATGGAAAACCAATACTCAAGTGATTGACATTTCCTACGAAACGCCCATAGAGCGACGAGTTCTAGGCTGGAGAGCGACGCGAGGCTTGCAATTTCGCTCTCCCCAAAAACAGGTTTGAACGCAAGGTAACTGTAGGGTAATTCTGCTCATTAACTATGCCCTTGTAGCCGAGCTGCACCAATCACATCAGTGTATCGGATATAGGCGGGCCAGAGACGTGTTGAACAGATGACGACAGCGCTGTGAGTGCGACATCCATAGATTGTATATTGGCGACTTCAAGTCATTAGTAAACGTTGTAAGATCGCTATGGATGTACACCAGTTGTTTGAAACAGCTTTTGCCGCTACAATGAAGAAGTTAGACTTGGCTTTTTGTCTAAAAGAGGAACAGAAGATGGCGCTCGATTCGTTCCTTTTTAAGAAGGACATTTTTGCTGTTTTGCCGGCAAGAGTTTAATCTACCAGTTAGCTCCGCCATAGAGCTCAACAGTCCCGCCCCCAGTCCGAGATAGCTAGGGTTCCGGAAGTAAATTTCCCATTCATTTCTCCCGTTGACTTCTGGAAAAATCTGTATGTAAGGAGTTTTAGACCATGCGTTAGGCTAACCAGCTACGACGTGACTCATAAGCATACAAAATATAATTTCAAGTGAAAAAATGAACCGCAAATCCCAAAAAAGTCAAAGGTATAAGACTGTGTACATATTTTTAATTCCGAGTAAAGGAACTACTCATCCCATAAAACATTGCGAGTGATATCTTTCCGCCTTTACATTACTTTAAATTACCTAACTTTGGCTAATTTCACTTACACAATGTCATCCTTGAAATATGATGTAATCTACAGCTCAGTTAACGTACTTACAGTTCTCTAACTATCCATACTTTTTGCTACGACACAGGCGTACGACACGGGCAGCCTGCCAGAGTTGGAAACGCAAAGCTTTTTCGCGGGCTCGGGAAACATTTCCATGGTAACTGCTAGTTTGTCTCCATGACATCATGGATTTCCACCAATCAGGAGCATCACTGCTGGTTTAGGATTGTGGGTAATTAAGTACTTATCCAAGACATTGTGAATAAAATACATTTATCTCAAAACAAGGTTGGTGCCCCATGTACTTTTGGTGTCTATATGAGCATATACAATCGCTTAGTCATGTCGTAGCTGGTTTTAAGTCTACCATCGACGGTTACGATTTTATAGCTTATTTTCGAATTTTCAATGGAGAAAATGTATTGTATTCTTACTTCCGGAGTCGGTTGTGGGTGGGACTGTTGAGGTATATTGGGGCTTAGCGAAAACCCACTGGTGATTGGTCGTAGTGTTATCCAATTGCGTACAGTGAGATTTTCAAATGCATGCTTGATGCCGCCCCTCGAGAAGAGTCATTTTCATTACTTGAACCCAGACCCTTATATCCTCCGGATTTGGGTCTGGATTTTTCCAGGCTAATAAATAGGGACAGATAAAGAAAATATCAATTGGGCAACATGTTTCTTTATTCATCCATGTAAATTCTTTCATTTTATTTAAATTAGCACTGGTTAAATGGGGGGTAGCCCATAATACAAGGCTGCCGCTGTCCTGATATACAGTAAGACACCAGGCTGAGCTCCTGGTTATTAGTAAGAACTGCATTGCAGCCTTTGCAGCCACCTCGCACATTTCTCTAGATTTTGCAATGACATGAAATATGACAGTTTTTAGGGTACAGAATAACGTTTGTGATGATACCAGTTACGTTTAACAGTCACATAAGGATAATAACTTATTCATTGTGGAGTGTGCATGGTGAAGTGGACGTCATACCTTAGAAAAAAAACTTTCGCTGATATCTTCGAATCGGAGGTGCGTCCTTTGTTAAAATTTACCATGATCAAAGAGGACACTAATATGAATGTGCACAGCAAAAATCACAACTTGTGCTTGATGCGTAAGCAAGTTATTTAAGGTGTCTCAACTGTACACAGTCTACCCTACCATTTAACCTATGAATTATGTGTTTGTCTTAGCAAGTTACGTTGGTTTGTTGAATTCTGAATGCATGCAGATAGATGATAGGAAGAGCGAGGAGTGTGGTGCTGAAAACATTAGCGTTTCTTTGAACGGACGACAGTTTTCTTCCCCAGATTTACAATCTCCAGGTCCTGGACCCATCCATCTGTACAAAAGACCTGGGCCTGCCTGCTGCAGCGACTTGAAGTTACTGAAAACTGTGTGTGTGTATGCACTAACACCAGGGTTCAAATTATGATTTCACCTTTTTTTGGGGGTCTCTTAAAAAAAGTAGCTTTTAAGTAAGCGCGGCATGTGTAGATAAATAAATAGCCTAACATTGGACTTCATTCATTTGAGTTTAACGTTTATTACAGGAGTAGAGAAACGACAATAATCACAAACCACCTTATATCACCCTTTTGCTATACTAATGGTATGATGTTGTTGTCCTCATTGCAAAGAATGGGCTCTTCTAAGTGGTGTAGTATCCTTTTGTATTTAAACAACTTTTGACTTTACAACAAGCATCAACCGATGTGTAACATGATCAAAAACACCCATTGCGGTATGCGCCTATCAGTAGCATAGACCTAATGTGTTCTTTTGGAAAACATGCTTCTTTTAGGCTGTTTATTAACATAACTGTTGTGATATACTGTATATTAAAGGAAAAAGTGAATTTTTTTGTGATTTTATGAGACCCCCACATGTTTTTGATTTTACTGCTTTAATGTGAGCTACCAAGTAATTCGAACCCTGACTAGCACTTAATATCATGTAGTTGTATAATATGGGTGCTGGAAGTTGGGCAACAGGTTGACGTCCCTTGACCAGTCGCTATGCTGGTAAGGATCCAGTCCTTTGATTCCCTTTATTTTCTCGCCATATCTCGTCTTTGCATTAGGATTTAGTTTTAGGCAGTATGGTCCGACACAGTTTGTTTTAGCCTGCTGCATTTTGTAGGATTCTGTTTTAAACGCTAAGTTTTCATTATTTTCATGCCAGAACACTAACCTGCTATGCCAGCCCATGTAAACTGGCCAAACATACCCATAATCCTTTGCGTTTTGATGACGTTGCCACCCACTTGGTCACATGTCTTAGCAATCTCTATATTGCTCTAACACAATTTGTGTCAAATGTTCAGCATGGTAAAAAGTCCAAAGTAAAATTACAAGGCTGCGTTCATTCGTTTTGGGAAGTTCTTTTTATTTGATTAAAATTTAGCTATGATCAGGTAAAGCGAGTTCATAAATAACCATTGGCCATAATGAATACATTTTACTCTGTTTTTAATTAATTTATGACTGTTTAGGTGTTTTTAATTAATTTATGACTGTTTAGGTGTGAACTCCCTTTACCTGATCATTTTGGTGTGAATTGGTACTGCTGGGGAGAAGGCACATCCATGTTGTCAATGCAGACTTCTAAATTCATACCATATCATGGCTCTATCAATTATATATTCTTAATCCGACATCCTTAGCTAATTAAGAATGTATTTATAGAGCAAATTGTGAAGTTGGAAAAAGAAGTCTGCATTATTCTTTCAACAATTTGAACGCCATCTCGAAGACCAGACTGAGATCATAAAGAAGCGCGAGCTGGCATCCTCCTTGTTGGTAGAGAAAAGTTTGGAATTCATGCAGCTGACTTTTGTTATAAAAAATGTTATGGACAAAAAGCAATTGAACTTCCTTATTTATGAGTTTTCAATGTGAAAGACCATTCGTTTTTCACTGAAGTACTTGTTATTTTACAAACGTATCTCACGCAAAGCGGGACAGACGCCATATACTCGCCCGCTACTTCGACACTGCTCTCCCCAAGGCTGTTTATTAACATAAATGTTGTGATATATATTAAAGAAAAAAGTGAATTTTTTTGTGGTTTTATGAGACCCCCACAGGTGTATGATTTTACTGCTTTCATGTGTACTGCTCCCAAGTAATTCAAACCCTGACTAGCACTTAATATCATGTAGTTGTATAATATGGGTGCTGGAAGTTGGGCATGTACTGTTCTGTTAGAGGTATGATGTTGATAGGGAGATATTTTATAATAAGGTTATGAAGGCTAAATGGGGATGGGACCTGGGTGGGGTGCTTTGGGCTGGAAGAAAGAAGGAGGTCATGCTAAAGGCATTATTTGTTTTTCTTAGTACACAGGGCTTTATAGTAGGATATAGCAGGGAGGCTGAGAGGCCGGCCTCACACTCCAGTGCAGTAGGTGGCCGTATATGCACCTTAAGTTGGACGTGATCTGTAAATATACTGAAAGAAGCAGGTTAGTGCCAGAATTGCACAATAGGGTCTGGCTGCAGACCTCACGTGTCAGGCTGCTTCCGTTGCAGGCAGTGTCAGGTTTCCTCCAGTGTCAGGACTGGAAATAACAAACTTTTTCAATACTATCTGTCTTTAGGCTAGATTCAACCTTGTCAGAATTCATTAACACGCTGTGAACTTCAGTTACATACATTAAGACCATTTGGTTTTGTTTGACAATATTGGCACAAATCTGATTCCATACACTTATGGGCCGACTGAGAAGATATTAGGGGACTGTAGCATGTTGACATATTGTGGTCCGAAAAGATCCTCAAACAGTGAGTTGGTACTGTCAGTTTATCAGTGACCACGCATCAGTTTCATTGCGTCCAATTGCACTGCTGGCAGGGAGGGTTAGTAAGCGACCATGCAAACTTCTCATACCTGGACTTAGCTACATCATCCTTTCGATTGGGAAAATAATATTTTTATATGAAAATATGGAATCATTTCTAGCGGTGGCTAAAGGGGGTGCTAGGCTTATTCTTGGGGATGACTTAGTCCCGTTTTGCCCCGGCCTGCTGGGGTTTGCATATATAACTGGCTCATTTAGATAATCTCAGTGTAGATATGTAGTAAGTCTTATGACCTGAGGTCACTCAATGCTACGTTAGTCACGCCTACATAGGTTTACATTCCTGCCTTCTAAGCCGGATGGGAAACAGGACCAACACTGTTTGGATACCACTCTATTCTTCAATAGGCTGCACAACCTGTTATCCAAGGTATTCCCCATACAGGAGTAGTCAAAAAAAACTTTACATAAATAAGATGCAAACCTCCAGTATTTCATTTAAGTCTTTCGATAACCTTTATTCTAAAGATCTACATGAATATTGGGATTTATTTGAAATGTGTAAATAAGAACAATTATTTAAATGTTTATAAATGAGCCTTTTACTCAACAAATTCAGTGCCTGAGTTTCCTTCCACAGGTGCACCTAAATAAATTAGACAATCGGGGAAAAGTTCATTTTTTTTCCCTGTAATTTACTTAAAAAAGGTACATCTTAAGATATTGTAGATTCATTACACAAAGTGACAGATTTCAAGTGTTTTTCTTTTTTAAACTTGATGATTACAGCTTACAGCTAATGGAAATCAAAAATCCAGTACAGTGGGCAACAAACTTACTGGCACCCCTGATTGGCAATGCACAAACAATACTGTAAAATTTTCAACAATACAATTATAGAGAAAAAAGTAAATGCCAACATGTGAGAAATATTGTACTTTATTAATGTGTCAATGGAACCAACTAACACAAGTTATTGATTAAATAAAAAGTCAATGTCCTCCAAATCAAGGTTTCAGAATCAATGGCACCCTTAAAGAGGATTGTATTTATTTAAAGGTACAATATGAAGTTTTCCAAAACAATAACAAAAGATGTACTTTGCATTAAAAAAGCAAACATCACTATACCTATATTATATATTTCTTAGTTGTGTACTTACATTATCCTAAATGTTTCCACCAACTTTCAAATCCAGAGAAATTTGTAATATAATTCGAAGACACGGGACGTTTCATTTTGTCTTCCGTCAATGGTGTCATATAACCTTTGATTGCACTAGTTGCTCTAAGTTCCAGGGAACCGCCAAACATAACGTGAATAAAGATATAATATTTTAACAATACATTACTTTTACAGCCGGAGACGCTAGATTGGAAGGTTGTCATTGACGACGATAACAAATCCCATGATCCCATGCTACTTCCCGACGTCATCCAAGTTCATCTTTTGCTATTGTTTTGATTGAGAGCCCCCTGGCGGCAAAAAACTACATATTGTATGTTTAAGTTAATCCAAGTCTTAAGGAAATACATTGAGCCATTACATCACTTCCTGTTCCACTAGGGTATAAAAATTAGGTTATCCAACACCATAAAGAAAACTAGCTGTTCAATAGAGACAGATGTTTGTAGACCTTCATAAATCTGGTAATGGCTACAAGAAGATCCACAAACGATTGAATATACCACTGAGCACATTCAGGGCAATTATTTAAAAATTCAAAAGATATGGAACAGTTGAAAAGAGAACGCAAATGCGTTTTGCCGCCTAGGATACGAAGGACGATGGTGAAAGAAACAACAAAATCCCCAAGAATCACTATGAAAGAATTGCATGATTTGATTAAAAAAGCACCATCAAATGCCACCTCCAAAACCACTGCCTTTTTGGAAGGGTTGCCAGAAGAAAGACCTTTCTGACACCAAGACACAGATGCAAGCGCTAGGAGTTTGCAAATTGTCATTTAAATCATGACTGGACAAAGGTGTTCTGGTCAGATGAGACCTAAATTGAACGTTTTGGTCAGATACAGCATCGGCATGTTTGGCGTCAAAACAGAGATGCATCCGAGATGCTCCTAATACCCACAGTGAAATATGGTGGTGGCTCAGTGATGTTTTGGGTCTGTTTAATACCAGAGGCCCAAGGGCACTGCTCAATATTGATAGCATAATAAATTACACCAAGTATCAGGCAATTTTGGATGACAGTCTGGTTGCTTGGGACTTGGCCGTGGGTGGACTTTCCAACAAGACAATGACCCAAAACATACCTCAAAATCCACACAAAAATGGTTCAGTGACAAGAAAATCAATCTTCTGCTACGGCCATCTCAGTCACTGGAACTCAATCCAATCAAAAACCTGTAGGCTGAGTTGAAGAGGGCAGTTGATAAGCGCAAACCCAAGAATGTGAAGGATCTTGAAAGAATCTGCATAGAGGAATTGTCCAAAATCCCTCCAAATGTGTTCCTTAACCTTGTCAACATTACAGGAAGAGACTCCAAGCTGTTATCCTTGCCAGGGGTGTTTGCACTAAGTACTGAATAAAGGAGTGCCAATAATTATGGAACCTTGATTTTGGTGAAATTTCTTTTGTTAAATAATTGTATGATTTTGGTTGGTTCCATTGCAGCATTAATAAAGTACAGTGTTTCTCACTTGTTGGTATTTCGAGTTTCACTCTATAATTGTTTTTTAAATATTGTTTGTGCATTGCCAGTCAGTGGTGCCAGTAATTTCAGAGCCGACATTTTCTCAAAATATTAGAATAAATAATTTATAGTACTAAAATGTGGACCTGTGAAGAGATTCCTGAGCCTTTAATTTCAGTCTGGTTCAGTACACACAACCACAGGGAAGACTGCTGACTTGACAGTTGTCCAGAAGACACTCATTCTGTATCCCTATCAAAGATGATTACGGTGGGCAAATTTAGAAAGTAAACTTGGTTCTGAAAGTTAGCTTATGAAGTATTTGGGGGCTTTCCCCGACAGTTTTGTTATGAAGATGCAGAAGTACTGCATTAGCATAGTTCATTTTTATTTTACTGATCTTTCAACAGGAACTCTCATGTTTCCCCACTAGCTCTGTGAAAGCATAAACATGCACCCACAATATCTAAGATATGGTTATGACTACTGCCTATTTTGAGACAACATGGAGGCATGTCTGATCAGATAGAAATTGAAGCTGTCATAAGGGGATATTTCACCCAAAATACAAGATTTATACACTGTCAATTGTGGTTTAGTGTTACTCACTTGCACTACGTAGGTTAACTTGGTCTGTTGGCATAGAAAATTTTCAGGATAAATTGAGAGCAGCTGGAGCAGCCAGACTTGATACAGCATGGCATGAAGTGTGCATCTATCCATCCTAGTTACCCGTTATATTACATTTATATAGGTGCATTTTATCATTTAGTTGCAAGTGTTTACCTTCCCATACATCTGTGCCTGCCCCTCAGTGACCACAGCCATAAACAACTTAAAATTGTTGTTTTGTTAAACAAACAACAAAGATATTGAAATTGTATCAAGTTCTTTATTCAGCACAATTTTACATTCATGTACCAAACTGAATTTATTTTCATCCCATGAAAGCATACTCTTTAAATAAAAAGCCATTTCTAATTTCAGGGATGAGAAAACATCAAACACTGATTATTCTGACATTGGGAGGACAGAAAAAACATAAAAAATAAATAGTCACCGGAAAAATAAAATCACAGCCAGGGGAATTTATTCAAAAGGAAATGCTATGGTGTCAATGATATAACCATTTTTGGTAGCGATAAAACCACATTCTGTCATACAGAGACAAAAGTAAAAAGAGCAGGAGGTTGGTTGTGTGTAAAACTGGATAAGGTTGGTTATGTGTAAAACTGGATAAGGTTGGTTATGTGTAAAACTGGATAAGGTTGGTTATGTGTAAAACTGGATAAGGTTGGTTATGTGTAAAACTGGATAAGGTTGGTTATGTGTAAAACTGGATCAAGTTGGTTGTGTGTAAAATCGGACAAGTTGGTTGTGTGTAAAATCAGGTTGCAATGCAGCAGAGTCTGGTTATGAGTCAGAGGAGAACGCTCTGTGTGTGTTGGGGAACTGTTGAGAGCTGAAGTCAGGGTCTTCTCTCACTCTCTTCTTAATGTCTTTCTTTACCTGGACAAAGACAGTAGATACAAGTGTTGGCCAATAGTGCTCTGCATTGGAATTCACAGTGAATTTTCTTATTTTGACTCAATACTCAAAGCCTTACCTTTGTTTTAATTTTGTGTACATAAACTTGCACAATGTCGATATGACAACATTAGGCATAGCCCTATTTTAAGTATGTAAACAATGTTCTTGAAAGAGGTTTCTGGTCAGTCATGTGCAGGAATGCATATCTAGTTTTAATTTTAAACTGCCAGTAAGAGGCCAACGAGTCACAGGATATGCTGCCAAACACTAAATATTTATATTAATCTGTCCCAATATTTTTGGTGAGAATTATCTAGTGTTGCCATTTGTAAAAGTAAAAGTAAAAAAGTGTACAGTGCCAATAGAAAATCATCACACCCTCAAAATCCTTACCTATTGTCACATTGGAAATTAAAATAAATTAAATCTAACTGGAGAATTAATAAAATGTATTAACTGAATAATTAATTTATGAAATACCTGTTTTGGATAAGTGATCAGCCACTTCAAGTAACCATTATGAATTTGCTTAGATACAACCAGTCACTTCCCACATCACACACCATGCTAACTGCCCCCCTACCTGACATCAACTGTAGTGGTTTGGCTGTTCCATGATGAGTCGATTACTAGTAGTGCACGGCAACACAAAGAATATACCATGATTGGAAAGGCTTTCAAAAGGGCTCCAGAACAAAGTTGTGGAAAGGTAGAAGTTATGAAGGATTCAAAAACATTTTAAAGGCTTTAACTAACCCTCTGAGTACCGTTCAGGGCATTATTATTCAAAAGTGGAAAGCATATGGCACCACCAACACCTAGCCTAGATCGGGCCGTCCCTCCAAACTGGATGACCGAGCCAGGAGGACATTGATCAGGGAAGCTACCAAGAGGCCAATGGCAACTGTGAAGGACTTACAAGTGTATGGTTGTCACATGCGAAGATCTCACAAGCTTTACACAAAGCTGGCCTGTATGGCAGTGTGGCAAAAAGAAGACTCTTCTGACACAGGGTCTAGTTTGCGCTTTGCACACACTTGGAAGATTCTGATAACATGTGGAAAAAGGTTATGGTCAAATTAGGCCTGTCGCAATATGAAATAAGTCAATTAATTGCATGATAAATAAAAATGACCTCAATAATTTTTACGGCCGCAATAATTTCCATTTGCATGCTTGTTTGTTTTTCTCGTCTCTCTCTCTCTACCAAAATACTTTATTGTTTTGGTGGTGTGTGGTTTTTAACTTCCATTTAATTTATTGTTTTTGATTGTGTTTGGTTATTATTCCAGTGCATTTTGTTAACAGAGACTGAGAGTCAATGTTTTTGTTTTTGGGTGATTTGTTAATTTATTGTGGATATTTAAAATGTTTTCCAGTTCCAGTATTAAATATTCTTTAGAAATAAAAGTTTGTTGATCTTCGAAAATGTGTACCTGTATAATTATGCCATTATATTATCGCAATAATATCTACAATATTATCGCTTATCGCAATAATTTCTGAGACAATTTATCGTCCAGCAAAATGTGTTATCGTGACAGGCCTAGATCAAATGACACTAAGATTAAACTGTTTGGACTGATGTGCAAGCGTTATGTCCATATATACATATACACATATATACACACACCTAAAGGATTATTAGGAACACCCGTTCAATTTCTCCTTAATGCAATGATCTACTCAACAAACCACATCACATGGCAGTTGCTACAATGCATTTAGGGGTGTGGTCCTGATCAAGACAATCTCCTGAACTCCAAACTGAATTGAATGTCAGAATGGGAATGGTGATTTAAGCAATTTTGAGCGTGGCACGGTTGTTGGTGCCAGACGGGCCGGTCTGAGTATTTCACAATCTGCTCAGTTACTTGGATTTTCACGCACAACCATTTCTAGGGTTTACAAAGAATGGTGTGAAAAGGGAAAAACATCCAGTATGCAGCCGTCCTGTGGGCGAAAATGCCTTGTTGATGCTAGAGGTCAGAGGAGAATGGGTCGTACATATGAACCATGACAAAACAAATTGACAGTACCAAACATAGATGTTTTTTGGCACCTATAGCACATTGAGCATCACCACAAACCTGTAAACATAGAGGCTTCAATGAATAAAGAAAATAAAGTACATACTGTCTAGTACATACTGGCCAGTAGGCTACCAAAAATAGGGTACACCAAAAATAGGGACATATAACACATTGAACTAAATTTGGCCCTGATACAGTCTCTATCTGAACTCCTTGAACATGTCTGTAAAAAAAAAAATATATATATATAATGTTTTTAAATAATAAATATATATTATATTTTTTATTAGAATCTAAATTATTTAAAATTTAATCGGGAACAGGGGTGAATCAAGATCACATTTTAACAGGAAAAATATAAGTTAACTTAGGCCTACAGTGTTGCCATACTAGACAATAATTCCTTGCTCACCTGAATATTATCCTACATTAATATAAATTACTACTTCTTGTTGACCTATCTTGCTAATTGACATCAATGTTTTGTTTAATCATGGCTCCATTTAAAGAAAAGCAGTTTATGAAGTGCTGAAATAAAGGCATTTCTCTAGAAAGATTTGCAATGGACTTCAGTATGACCGGTTTTACAGACATTCAATCTTTTTAAATATTGTAGATTGTTTTCATAAATATACCTTCCTTGTGATCAGTCAGAGCTTTCATAACTTCTTTCCTAGAATTCTCCTAACCTGTCTGTCTTTAGTGAGGGGCTCCACAACCAGCTGTTTGAACTGGGCTCTGTCTGCCTGACAGTTTACTACTAGGCTATAATATAATTATGTGTGCACTACTATGTGCGCAGCATTTTGAGATATTAATCTACATCACAAATGAAATTCAGGATGTAGCCTATTTGTTTGTATATGTTATTTAGCCTCAATGAGACAGAAATTAGTCATAGCTCTTAAAATCAAATTAACACAGTGGCTTCCCGGAGGCTTAGTTAAGTAATCTCAACCTCACTCTAATAATAATTAACTAGGTAGGCAGGATTACCAATAAGAAATCCATTAAAAAGTTATTACCCTAGTAAAAACAAATTTACATGGTCAGCATTCTTAAGAAATACATTTTCCTATATTGAATTCATGAAGTCATCTTTTCTTTTTCGTAAAGTTCGACCATTTCCTGTCCTATGACTTAAGGCTAAGTTTATCTGGAAACAATCTGAAGACAAAACGCAAAAGCGGCATAGACAAGCGTTGTGGAGGGAAATCTGCATGCATATGGTGATGCAGAAGTGTGTGAATTTTGATGTAGTATGCACTCCATGCGGCTAAGTAATAGTGTGACGCACTGCCACACAACACCACCAAGTCCGCACGCCTGCGTACAACCTCCTTTCTACATCTCTCCATAGTAGCGCGAAACCAAAACACTATCTGTGAATATTTTATACAATTTCTGAAAAGACTTTTGTGTGTTCATCAGAGCATCTAGGAAAACGGTAAGGTCCAACGTATGGAAATAATCTGACATGTTTGTTGACAAGAGCCACCGTGAGCAGGTCGGTGCAGACTTTTGCGTTTTTCTTCTTAAGTTGGGAACACGACGGTGGAACGTTTTTAACTCTGGAGGGTAGTTTAACTTTTTTGCGTTTTTAAGCTCCTAAACGAAACAAACATCTGATAAAATATTTAAGTTTTCAACCGTGAGTGTTCTCGTGTAAACAGGGCAGATCTATCTAAAAACGTTTTAAAGATGCCCTTTTGGTATGTCGTGGAATTAAAAATGAGATACTATGAAATTCATTATGTATGCTATTTTGATATAAAACTAGCAGTTTTTTCCAATGGCATCAAATTATTCATGAACATGTTCTGCTGTCAGGGAAACAATTAACTTTCTATGCTTGCACAGAATTATAATGTATTAAAGGGTGTAGCCGCTACAGAGTCTGCATGTTCTTTTTAATCTGAAAGGGGGTATAAGAGTAGAGTTGTTAACGCTGGTGTCCTGGACAAATATCTAATCTGGCCACCACACACCCATGGTAACCTTATCTTCCCTACTATTCACCAGGCACTTTCTGCAAATGAGAACATGTTGTCATTCAACAGATAAAGCACTAGTGTGTAGGGTTGTACCTGCTCTGAGTACGCCTCCTGCAGCTCTGGTCTGCTGAGCTCCTCCTGCAGGTTGTCGGGGGTACTGACGGGCCTGACCCCGGCCGTCCTCGCTGCTCTGTTCACTGCGTCTGAGAGGGACAGAAGGGCTCCGTCCCCCTGCCCTGTCTGAGATGAGCACGCACACAAATGCACGCACCCACGCGCACACACACACGCGCACACACACACACGCGCACACACACACACGCGCACACACACACACACACGCACACACGCACACGCGCACACACACACGCGCACACACACACGCGCACACACACACGCGCACACACACACGCGCACACACACACGCGCACACACACACGCGCAC